>JANAVB010008599.1:13695982-13730982 GCA_029216955.1 Iris pallida
TCTAGTACATTGGGCCAAGTACAATAAAGCACCTATTGCACCCAGATAATAGCACTCAGGAATCAATATCTTTTCGTCGTCCTCCTTTGGACGGAATGGGTCCTTAGTAATGTCTAGAGAGCGGACGATCATGGGAGTAGCGGATGGCTTAACGTCAAAATGACTAAAGCGTCTCAACACCTTTTGGGTGTAGTTCGCTTGATGGACAAGAATTCCATCTTTACGGTGCTCAATCTGCAGGCCGAGGCAAAACCGTGTCTTCCCAAGATCCTTCATCTCGAATTCCCTCTTCAGGATATCAGCAGTTTCTGACAAGTCTTTTTCGGTTCCTATGAGATTCATGTCATCTACATAGACCGCGATGATTGCGTATCCTGAAGTAGATTTCTTTATGAACACACATGGGCAAAGTTCGTTATTAATATATCCTAAACCGATCAAGTATTCGCTTAGGCGGTTATACCACATTCGCCCGGATTGTTTCAATCCATATAGCGAACGCCTCAGTCTAATCGAGAACGCGTTCCGTGGTCGGAAACTACTTGATTCAGGCATCTTTAGTCCTTCAGGGACTCTCATGTATATCTATGTGTCCAGATCCCCGTAGAGATAGGCTGTGACCACATCCATGAGCTGCATATTCAGTTTTTCGGAAACTACTAAACTGATTAAGTAGCAGAACGTTATGACGTCCATTATGGAGGAATACGTCTCCTCATAATCAATTCCAGGGCGTTGTAAGAAGTCTTGCGCCACAAGACGAGCCATGTAACGCACAATCTCATTATTCTTATTACGCTTCCTTAGAAAAACCCATTTGTGACCAACTGGTTTAACATTGGGTGGTGTTGGAGCTACAGGTCCAAACACGCATCTTTTCGCTAAGGAATCTAATTCAGCCTGGATTGCTTGTTTCCATTGTGGCCAGTCCGTTCGTCGTTGATACTCGGCAACGCTGCGAGGTTCCATGTCATCATTGCTCATAATGTCAGTGGCCACTGAGTATATGAACACATCATCGATGACAGTTTCGTTTCGCTTCAAAATATCGTCTAAGCTAGCGTACTTGACGGATATTTCGAGGTTATCGACATGATTAGGAATAGGCATTTTATCTGGAACGCGCTCTTCTAATACATCGCCGTGATCCTTAATGATCTCATGTGACAAAACGCTTTCAACAAGATTTCTCCGCTTCTGGGGCAGGACATCTTTGGAACCAACCGGTCTTCCCTTCTTCTTGGGAATAGCGGCGGATTGGACGGCCGATGGCAGCGTCCTTTGCTCGACGGGTTCGACCGGAGCAACATGTTTCACAGGAACATGGCGTCTCTCAGGGACGTCTATCCTTGCAGGCACATTTGCAGCAGGTATAATTGATCTCGTAACTTTTGCTAGGTCGCTAAATGCGTCTGGCATTTGATTTGTAATATCTTGCAGACCTAGAATCCTCTGCACTTCCTTATCACTATATGCAGAGGGGGGATCATGATGAGCAAAAGCGGGCATATGCCACGCTAATTCACGTCGTTCCTCATCAACGTTAGCGTGCATTTCTCCCCCTAACGACGGGAAGATTGCCTCATCAAAGTCATAATTCGCGTGTCTCGCGGTAAAGAGATCGCCTGTCAAGGGCTCTAAATAGCGAATGATGGACGGGAAGTTATAACCGACATATATTTCTCGTCGCTTCTGAGGTCCAAATTTTGAACGCCTTATCGGCTCAATTGGAACATTGACTAGGCAGCCAAACACGCGTAAATGTGAGACGTCAGGCTCACATCCAGTAACCAGCTGGTACGCGGAAAGTGGTTGGGTGGCCATGGGCCTCAGACGGACCAAATTTGCAGCGTGTAAAATTGCATAGCCCCATGCAGATAGTGGAAGTTTGGTGCGCATAACCAAGGTCCGCGCTATCACTTGCAGTCGCTTTATAAAAGCTTCTGCTAGGCCATTTTGGGTATGAACATACGCAACAAGATGTTCAAGATTTATTCCCAAAGTCATGCAATAGTCATCGAAAGTCTTCGATGTAAACTCCGCGGCATTATCAAGTCTAATAGACTTTATCGGTATCCGGATGGTGAGCCCTTAACTTAATGATCTGGGCGAGGAGTTTAGGAAATGCTGCGTTTCGGGTGGACAACAACACTACGTGTGACCATCTAGTCGATGCATCAACCAAAACCATGAAGTATTTAAATGGTCCGTATGTTGGTTGGATTGGTCCACAAATATCTCCATGAATTCTTTCAAGGAATTGAGAAACCAATCTCGTAGGTTTCACATGGAGCGGCTTGAGATTCGTCTTTCCAATCGAGCAAGCTTGGCAAAGGCTTTTCGGATTTATAACGAAATTCTTTCCTCCAAGAGGATGCCCATGCGAAGCATTCATAGTGCGAAGTATCGTATTTTGACCCGGATGACCCAGCCGGTCATGCCATAGCATAAAATGCTCTCATCAACTGGCGCTCGACGAATGATGAGATTACTCTCGATGTGTTGTATCGTAGTGAGATACAAACCACTTGAAAGACTTTTCAACTTCTCCATGATACGCTTTTGGCCGTACTGAGTGGAGGTAATGAAAAGATACTCGTGTAACACCCATATTCTGAATACGTATTTTGTCAAGCTTGCATGTATTTCAGACCTGTATTTATTTTCTCGGATTTTGGCATGTACTTGTAATTGGCTTGACTTGCAGATTTTGGTTCTCGTAATTGGGTTTTACCTGGCTTGGTTTATTTTGTGGAGGAGAATTGGTTTGATTTGGTTTGATTTAACATGTATTGGAACACCTTAGCCTATGTTCAACCCTCATTCCACCACAACCCACCCTCTTTATTATCCCCACCTAACACTCTCTCTCTTCATTACTTTCCTCCACCCATAGGCAAGTGCACCTTGCCACCACATGAGAACCACATTTTATTTGTTCATTAGCTAGATTAGGCCATGGTGATCAACATTAGTGCTTGACATTTTGTGATTTGGAGTCTCCATTGTTCTAGATCTAGATTTTAACTATTTTTAGATTTACATGGTTTTGATCTATTTTGGTTGGATTTTTGTGGGTTTTGATGCTTCCATGTGGAAGAGAATTCAATTTTACTCAAGTTAGACCCTTGGAAATCTAGATTTGGCTTTGATTGACAAAGATATAAAAATTTGAATTCTTGGTGTTCTTGGTATTCTTCTCCGCCTGGAGTAGCAGACTGCAGCCTGCGCTCTTCAGCGCAGTACTGGACTGCGCATCCTCCTCTCGGCCTGCGCTCTTTAGCGCAGCGCCGATCGCGCAGCTTGTCCCATGGTGAACTGCGCTCAACCCCAGCGCGCAGGGACTCTTGCGCAGTCTTCTCATGCGCAGTCCGCTCATGCGCAATCTGATCCTGCGCCAACCATTCCTGTGCAGTTCATTCTTGCGCCAACCATTCCTGTCCAGTTTATTCCTGCGCCAACCATTCCTGCGCAGTTCATTCCTGCGCCAACCATTCCTGCCCAGTTCATTCCTGCGCCAACCATTCCTGCCCAGTTCATTCATGCGCCAACCATTCCTGCGCCAACCATTCCTGCGCCATCCACTCCTGCGCAACCCGACCCCAGGGACCCTTGCGCAATCTGTCCAATGATGGAGATTTGGTTTTATTTTTCCTTAAGCTTGGCTCTTCTATAGCCATGTATATTGATATTTTATTAGATATTTTACGTCCATTTTATATCCTTACGCCTTTTATCCTGAACTTGATTTTACTTAATATGTTTGGAATGACTATTGTACATGGCATGGTATGACAAGGAACTAGCATAACACGACAGTGACCCGTAGTGGTGCACTCCTGACATGACCAACCTGACATGATAGTGGCCCGTCGTGGCGCCCTCCTGACAAGTACCCTGACATGATTTATCTTGATGCTGTTGCGACGGCTAACTTGACTCGTATAATCAACTTGACACCGTGGGTGTTCCTGCTTGCTTGCTTGTGCAATCTACCTGTCTTGTCTTGCATCATGTCTAGGACATGACTCCCTAGTTCCCACGGTCAGGAATTCACATTGAATATGGATTAGGATAATGACTAGATCGAACTATAGTTTATGGAGAATTTCCAGTCATAGGCAATCTCGTTATTTGGGCGCTCTTAATTGGACTTGTAGCTTACCGACGAGTAGAGCACATTTCCAGCGCACTGTCATGTGTTGCACCCTCTAAGTCACCTAAGGGTATATCGTCTCTGGGGCGATGTACCCAACCATACTCTCAACCCGCGGAAGGATAACTGGATGGTCTGCAGGGCTTGGGACTGAGAAATTCTCATTGCATCTTGTTAGTAATTAAGGCTTGTGATAACCCTAGTTAGTTAAGTAGTAAGCCGTAGTAATTGCTTGGCCGCTTTATGAATGGATGGAGTCCAGCCTTGTCTAAGTCTTGTCTAGTCCCTGTACCTGGAACTCTTGTACATGCTTGTTTTACTTATCTCTAACAATAAATGGGTAGAGACAGAGTGCTATTCAGGCGAAGGGTTACAACCCGGTCCTTGTCTGGTTAAGGGTTGTAACCTGGCTCCCGGAATGGTTCCACGTCACTAGTCGTTTATTGTCCTGTTGCACTCTTTATTTACTTGTACCTTCTTCCATTTCTTTTCTTATGTTCTGATATGCTGGCTTTTGTTCTTATTTCGTGGCCTCCTTTGTGGCACTTGCTCTTTCTGGGGTTTGACCCAGCTGGTTTTGTGTGGCCAGATTTCGGAGCAGCACCCGAGGATCTACCGAACCTCCAGCCCGATGGTGGCGACTAGAAGGAACCTGGGCTATGAGTGGGTTTTTTATTTTGTTTCGCTCACTCTATTATAAATTATTCTTTTGAGGCGCTTAGCCGATGAGCACCTGTTAGCTCGATGCACTTTACTTACTGTCTGCCTACGGGCTGTAAACATGATTAACAAATCCTAGGGTTGATCATGTATGACTTAACTCTTGCTAGTCCTTGCATTTTGTACGACTAGCTTCATGATCAGCTGATATGTAATATTTGGGACGCCTTTTATTGTATATTTGGTGATCAAACATCTTGTAATTGTATTATTTGCTTGAGATTGAGACAGTAGGCTTGACCTTAAGAGACCGTTGGCTTGTAGTAAACCCTCATATCTAGACAGCCGTGACCGTATAGTTGAGATGTATTCTATTTCAATATACGTAGCTGGTATTCGCCCCGCTCTCCAGTATTCTGGTTCTGGGGCATGACATGGTTAAGTGGTGGCCCATGCAGGTCTGTCAATCAAGAAATGTGAGGGTTTACCGAATAGATGTCTCAATCAGTATTCGTCCTTGATCTCCGCCGTATTTTCAAATCTCTGGAATTCTTGCCCTGATCACATGCTGTATCGTTGATCTGTCCTGGTCCTTCCTTATTGTTTTCCTGTGTCGTCTTCTTCAGCGGTACTGTACCTGACCCTGCCGATCAGTAAGGTGGAGCACTTCCGTGGACCAGCAACCAGGAGATCAAGCCCAGCACTCCGGAGTAGCCTCCAGAGTTGTGCCTACTGGAGGAGAACCCCCAGTTCGGCCCGTCCAGCCTGTGGAACTTGATGATGGTACCTGGTAGGTCTCATCAGGACCTTGATAGCTTCCCAGGATCGCAGAGGAGACGCCTTGCACCAGACTGTGGCAGATGCTTTGACCAGAGGCGGTCATCTAGGGAACAGTGCGGCCAACAGCTTCAAGCGCTTGAACCCTCCTTTCTTCGACGGCAGCGAAGATGTGATTGCCGCGGACGCTTGGCTTCAGGATACCGAGGTGATTCTGGAAGCAGCTAGGACACCTAAGAATGAGAAGGTGGCGGTGGTACGCCTGCAGTTGTTGGACTTAGCTCGCAGTTGGTGGGCAGCGCAAGCCATGGGATTAGTGGCACCCATTGCTTGGGCAGTGTTTAGAGAGAGATTCTCGACGAAGTATTTCGATGCTGTGGCCCGGTACGACCTACAGACCAGATTTACCAACTTGAAGCAAGGAGGCAGAACGGTCGACAGTTATGCATCTGAGTTTTCTAGGCTCAGTAGGTTTGCCCCACCTTGGTGGCGACCGAGTTTGATAGGGCCCAGCGGTTCCAGCAGGGACTGCATTTGGAGATCTTGTTGGCGGTTGAGCAGTTCGAGCACCAGACGTTCGATGCGGTATTGAGGGCAGCTAGGAGGCATGAGTACACTCCTAGCGGATCATGGATAGGACCGGAGGCAGGAAGCGGTCCCACAGTCAGATGCACCAATCATCAGCTCCAGCCCCGGCAGCTAGGGTATTGACCATTGGAACTCCGAGGCGGGCGGCCTCAGTAACGTCGGTTCAGCATTCGACCCACGACGTACCCGCAGCAGCAGAGCAGAGAAGAAGAGACTTCCCTAATGGGATGTTCACATTACGGGAAGCCGGGCCATGTGGTGGCAGATTGTCGTAGGGCACAAAGATTGTGCCTAGCTTGTGGAGCGGCAGATCACAAGATAGGAGCCTGCCCGAATAGGGGTAGTTCTTCCTCTTCCAACCTAACCAGTCCATCGGTTAGGGGACCAGCACCCATGCAGCAGCAGCAGTACCCAAGGCCATTGTTGTCTCAGGCCAGGCATTCCAGCAACAGTGTGCCCAGGCTCCCGTGCAGAGCAAGCACAGAGAGGTTTCCAGCAGAGGGGACCCGTAGCTAGAGGTCAGGCCATGATGATGGCTATAGAAGAAGAAGTTGCACCAGGTGAGGTAGTGGCAGGTACTATTCTCGTCAACTCCTTTCCAGCTTCGTATTATTTGATTCTGTGCATCGCTTTCATTGTCTGCACGATTCACGACACGGATAGGATTGTAGCCGAGTCATTATCAGTGAGGCTCAATATACTTACTGGTAATGGTCTTATGGGAGTAGATCGAGTGTTTACCTCGTGTCGGATCATAGTAGCGGTAGAGAGTTCTCCGTAGATTATAGAATTCTCTATGGCAGACTATGATGTAGTCTTAGGCATGGATTGGTGAGAAACCAGTATGCTAGGATAGATGCCATGTTGGCAGAGTTGTTTTCAGCGTTCCAGGAGCCAGAGTTTTCATTTTCCAGAGGCGCGGTGGAGCCATCCTCCCCAGTATTGCGGGATGGCAGTAGCAGCAGTGCAGTGCCCCGATAGTTGAAGAGTTCCAGATGTCTTCCCAGAGGAACTTCCAGGGATGCGCCAGAGGGAGATCGAGTTCACTATAGACTTGATCCCCAGAACAGTACCAGTATCAGAGCGAGTCTACAGAATGGCACCTTCAGAGTGGAGATTTTGTACAAGATGATTGAAGAACTCAGGACCAAGGGATTCATTCGTGCAAGTGGATCGCCTTGGGGAGCCCCGATGCTTCTTGTGAAAAAGAAGGATGTACGTCCAGGTTATATGTAGATTATCGTACCTTGAACTCAGTGACAATCAAGAACAGATATCCTTCCCGAGGATAGATGACTTGTTTGATCAACTCAGAGGGGCTTCAGTGTTCTCGAAGATAGACTTGCGGTCAGGATACCACCAGATCAGAGTCAGAGAGCAGGACATCCCGAAGACAGCTTTTCGATCTAGGTATGGACATGGGAGTTCCTTGTTATGCCCTTTGAAGCAACCAATGCGCCAGCAGTATTCATGGACCTCATGAATCGCATTTTCCTGCCTTACTTGGATCAGTTCGTGATCGTGTTCCTAGATGATATCCTGGTCTACAGCAAGAGCGAAGCAGAGCATGAGCAGCATCTCAGAATTGCCTTCAGACGCTTAGGGAGCACCAGTTGTACGCCAAGTTCAGTAAATGCGAGTTCTGGCTCGATCGCATTTTGTACTTGGATCACATCATTACTCGAGGAGGAATAGAAATGGATCTCGAGAAGATTGTGGCTATCGAATCTTGGCCAGCACCTAGTTCAGTGGCAGAGGTTCGTAGTTTCCTTGGATTGGCCGACTACTACCGACGGTTTGTATCAGATTTTGCAAGGATTCAGCGCCGATGATCCAGTTGACTCGTAAGGATGTGTCGTTTGTTTGGACAGCAAAGTGTCAGGAATCATTTGAGAAGTTGAAGCGAGGATTGATAACGGCTCCATTCTCACACTTCTAGATGGGACCGGAGGATTCACAGTTATTGCGACGCTTCAGGTAGAGGATTGGGGGTGTCTTGATGCAGCATGGGAATGTAATATCTTATGCATCATGCCAACTTCGTGATCATGAGAGAATTATCCGACCCACGACTTGGAGCTGGCAGCAGTAGTGTTTGCACTTAAGTTGTGGAGACACTACTTGTACGGAGATAGAGTAGAGATATTACTGATCACAAGAGCCTGAAGTATGTTTTCACCCAGAAGGACCTTAATATGCGGCGGAGAGGGATGGCTTGAGCTACTGGTGGACTACGATGTGGATTGCAGTATCACCCAGGGAAGGCCAACTTGTAGCAGATGTGTTGAGCCGGAGAGCCAGAATTTATTTCTAACGGCGCAACCAGAGTTATGGCAGATCTTCAGAAGATGGAAATTGAAGTGGTTCTTCCTTCCAAGTGGCATTGATGGCCAGTCTACAGGTTCAGTCCAGCATAGTTGAGAGGATCCGAGTGGCGCAGTCTACATATTCTAAGCTTCAGCGGCTCAGAGCAGAGTATGAGGCAGGAAGAAGGCCAGAGTTGCATTCATGAAGATGGTACACTTCGACACAGCTCTCGTCTTTGTGTATCCAGTGGAGATATCAGACAGAAAGTTATGGCAGAAGAAGCTCATAGTTCGCAGTATTCTATTCATCCTGGTGGTACGAAGATGTACCGTGATATCCGTCAGCACTTCTGGTGGAATGGCATGAAGAGGGAGATAGCCCGGTTTGTCTCTCGGTGTTTGGTTTGTCAGCAGGTTAAAGCTGAACATCAGAGGCCCGCTGGACTTCTTCAGCCTTGCCGATTCCAGAATGGAAGTGGAAGCATGTGACCATAGATTTTGTGACTGGATTGCCCAGATCCCCAACTGGTCGAGATGCTATTTGGGTTATAGTTGACAGGCTCACGAAGGGGCTCACTTTCTTCCCTTCAGAGTTGGTCAGTCTACGGCTCAGTTGGCAGAGATGTACTCAGGCAGATTGTCAGGCTTCACGGTGTGCCCGTCAGTATCACCTCGCGAGATTCAAGGTTTACGTCACACTTTTGGCGTAGCTTACAAGAGTTGGGAACTCGTCTCCAGTTCAGTTCAGCACATCAACCGCAGACAGATGGTCAGTCAGAACGCACAATAGACTCTTGAAAACATGCTGAGATCTTGTACGCTCGACTTCGGTGGTTCGTGGGAAGATCACCTGCATCTTGTGGAATTCTCGTACAACAATAGTTTCCAGGCCAGTATCCAGATGGCTCCGTTCGAGGCTCTGTATGGTAGGAAGTGCAGATCTCCGCTAGCATGGGATAATGTAGAAGAGGTGCAGATGCTCGGTCCAGAGATGATTGCCCAGACAGTTGAAGTGGTCATAAGGATCGAGATCGTCTTCGAGTTGCCCAAAATCGCCAGCGACATTGGGCCGATGCTCATCGACGTCCCTTGGAGTTGCTATCGGCGACCATGTATTCTTAGGATCTCGTCTAACCGCGGCGTCATTCGCTTGGCGTGCGGGGAAGTTAGTCCTAGGTATATAGGGCCGTTCGATATCCTGGAGCGAGTAGGAGATGTATCCTATCGTCTTGCTCTTACGCCGTCGCTAAGTGAGGTGCATGATGTATTCCATGTGTCCCAATTGCGACGGTACGTCCCGAACCCGAGCCACATCCTAGACCATTCGGAACTGGTTGTTGGTACCAACCTTTCGTATGAGAGAGAGGCCGTGTCTATATTGGACCAGAGAGAAGATACTCAAGAACAAGACTATTAGTTTAGTCCGTGTTGTTTGGGGTCATCACTCTCTAGGTGAGTCAACGTGGGAGCGTGAGGATGATATCCGATCGCGATATCCCTACCTGTTTGACTCGTAAGGTATAATGTTCCTTATGCCTTATGTTTCCATCCCTTGCTTGTATGTACGATTTTCTGATTGCTTGCCTGGTTATAGCTTGCCTGTGATTAATATAGCTTGTCCTTGTCTCTAGCCTCTTAATTAAATTCCAAGGACGGAATTCTTTTAAGGTGGGTAGAGTTGTAACACCCATATGAATACGTATTTTGTCAAGCTTGCATGTATTTCAGACCTGTATTTATTTCTCGGATTTTGGCATGTACTTGTAATTGGCTTGACTTGCAGATTTTGGTTCTCGTAATTGGGTTTACCTGGCTTGGTTATTTTGTGGAGGAGAATTGGTTGATTTGGCTTGGTTTAACATGCATTGGAACACCTTAGCCTATGTTCAACCCTCATTCCATCACAACCCACCCTCTTTATTATCCCCACCTAACACTCTCTCTTCATTACTTTCTTCCATTAATTCTTCTTCTTCTTCTTCTTCCTTCCTCTACACAACACTCCACCCATAAGCAAGTGCACCTTGCCACCACATGAGAACCATATTTTGTTTGTTCATTAGCTAGATTAGGCCATGGTGATCACATTAGTACTGACATTTGTGATTTGCAGTCTCCATTGTTCTAGATCTAGGTTTTAACTATTTTCGGATTTACATGATTTTGATCTATTTGGTTGGATTTTTGGGGTTTTGATGCTTCCATGTGGAAGAGAATTCAATTTTACTCAAGTTAGACCCTTGGAAATCTAGATTTGGCTTTGATTTGACAAAGATATGAAAATTTGAATTCTGGTGTTCTTCTCGGCCTGGAGTAGCAGACTGCAGCCTGCGCTCTTTAGCGCAGTGCTGGATGCCATCCTCCTCTCGGACTGCGCTCTTTAGCGCAGCGCCGACCGCGCAGCTTGCACCATGGTGAACTGCGCTCAACCCCAGCGCGCAGGGACTCTTGCGCAGTCTGCTCATGCGCAGTCCGCTATGCGCAATCTGATCCTGCCAACCATTCTGCGCAGTTCATTCCTGCGCCAACCATTCCTGCACAGTTTATTCCTGCGCCAACCATTCCTGCCCAGTTCATTCCTGCGCCAACCATTCTGCCCAGTCATTCTGCGCCAACCATTCCTGCGCAGTCATTCGCGCAAGAGGCCCTGCGTTCATTGAGCGAGTGACTTCCACTTCGCGCTCTTCCTCTCTATAGATGACGTCCAAGAGGCCCTGCGCATCTAGATGGTTCTGGATGTCTTGTGTCCAGTCCAAGTAGTTCTTGCCAGAGGCGTCAAGGATGGGAAAATCCTTGATCGACATTTTTCTACAACGGGAGAAAAATCTGATCAGTCATCATATTAAAACGACAGGTTATATGGATTTGGTTTGCATAAGTAACAACAACAATTGTAGATAAAACAATGGTTTTGAAAAAACATTTTTGTTAAAAAAAATCCTCTTATAACGATCGAGGGCGCCGATATAGAGAGGCAAATTATTTGCTTGCAAAAATGCATAAGTATAAATACAATTTGAGAAAAAATAATTTTCGGTCAACCCCATTCGGTAGCTCTACGTGAATATCACCAGGCGGAAAAAATGAGGGAGGAGGGTCACCAGAGACGCTTAAAAACCAAGCCCAAGTTCTTTCTGACATCATACCCAAATAGGTGAGCCTATTCGGAGAGACTTCGTAAAATTTTTTTCAAATGTAAGAATAAATAAGATTTTTCAAGAAATTCACACTATTTGCGAACAGTGCAAAATAGGTGACAATTTAGTGCGTGGCAAAATGAGCGTTGCTTTTGAAAAAAAAAATTAGCCCAAAAATGTTATTTGGAAGGCCCAAATTTGGCGGTGCCAGAATTTGTTATGTAGCCAAAACCAATTTTCAAATTTTTCAAGTTTGTTTTTTTTTCGTAATTACGCAAAAAAAACGTACAACATAAGCAAGCAACAGCACATAAAAATTGGTGCCTAAGCAAGCTGCAAATAAAATGTCAAATATTTTTCCGACGTCTAATCAAGCGACGCCCAAAAAATAACGACAAAAAAAATATACAATTTTATTATTCATCTGTTATAATGAATCGCTGAGCAACATAAAAAAATTGCTACTGAGGAGCTCGTCGGGACGCTCCAAATCCATCATTACCAAAAAAAATGTTAGCATTTAAATGTTAGCTCTCCAAATCCCAATTTCAGCAAAAAAATTATATAATATATATATAATATATATATATATATATATATATATATATATATATATATATATTTGAAAACAAGATTAGTATTACAAACAGTAAAGACAAAACCGCAAAGTTTAGCAAGTAATGTAGAATTGGACAAAAGAAAAAAAAACTTTTGTTTTCCTCTTTTTTTTTTCAAATGTTAAAAAAAAAAAATCTTGCCAAGTCACTTTCACACCCAGAAAATAACTGAAGAATTGAAAGGTTATGCAAAGGACAGATAATGAAAATTGGAAGATTGCAAAACCTGAATCATGAAATTTTCTTCCGAAACTTAAAGTCCATCCATATTACAGTTCTTCTCAAAGAAGAAAAAAAATTTGTTGCAAATGAACAAGATGTCAAGAAATGTTCATATGTAAAACCGTCATTTATATGGATTTTTTTTTCATGAAATGAAATTATATGTTGCAAATTTTGTTCCTTCGGTCCATTCAATCTAACTACTGAAAATTCAAAGCCGAACCGAAATGAACTATAAAGAAAATGGAACTGACTGATAAGCTATTAGGCTAATTTATCTTTACTATTACATATATATATTTGTTATATACCTAACAGCCAAATATTCTATGAACATTGAGTCATTGGTGTATGCTGGAATAAAGACCCAGAAGTCCAGAAGGATAAAAAATTCCAACTTTAAGACCTATGAAATCTTTCAAAAACAGAACTACCCAATGCATCCAATCTATAGAAAAGCATAAAATTTCTGTAGGCCTCTTAAAAAAATTACCTTTCTTACGTACGGTGGAAAGGAGGTAAAAAAAAAACCAACGGTACGTCGGGTCTCCGGCGTTGCACGAGCAAAGTGCTGATACGTGTTTTGAGATCTATTAGCTCAACACCCGGAGAATGAGATGAATAGGTATGAAGCTCTCTCTTGTAGATAGACTAATTTTATATTTCTCCATATATCTCTACAAGTCATCCCAACCTCTCTTATATAGGGAGAGAGAGGTTGGGAGTTACAAAACGAAAAGTCACTTGGAAGTTACAAAGTGAAAAGTCACTTGGGAGTTACAAAGTAAAGAGTCACCATGATGAATTACAACAGTACCTTTGTTTTCTATGGGTTATTTGCACTCATTTTTAATTTCATAGCAAAGGAAATATCCACAAGCTTCTTGGACATGGACCTTGGAGAAAACAATCTTGCGCATCCCATTAGGCTTACTTACCAAAAATAACGGCCTGGTTACCACGTCCGAACGTGTCCACGGGATACGTGAATCAATCCAAGATACATCGGTCAGGATAACAAGAAGGATTGGTCATAGAAACTCGGAATACTCCCATTAACGACATTTGTGAGTGTTGTTGAAGTACAAAGGTGAGTGTATGTCTGGTGGCTTGAATAGTCAAAGTTGAAATCAAATCATGTAAAAAAATTTGTCAGTATCGATTGAACATAACATAGTGAATTGAGATTTTTTCTTCTATGGAATATCTTTTTGGCTTAATTGCTATTTGATACCCTCAACTATTACCGTTTTTCAACTTGGTACCTTAAAACTTTTTTTTGTAAAACTTGATACCCGGATATTATTTGGAAAAAATGCCCCTATCCCTAACCTCCCCCCTGCTAGCTTCGCCCCCCTCGCTTGCTCCGGTTGCAGCTCCCCCCCCCCCCCCCTGCTCGCTTCAGGCCACCCCTCCCCCCCCCTCCCCTCTCGCTTGGCCGTCCGCCCGCTCCCGCCTCCCCTAGGGGCTCGGCAGCGGGAGGAGGGGGGGGGGGCTGGGAAGGGGGGTGCGGGGCGGGAGGCGGGGAGGGGTTGGACGGAAGAGACGGGGGGGGGGCGGTGGCCGGAAAGGCGGGGGGGGGGGGTCCGGCCGGAGCTAGCAGGGGGGGGGGGTGGCTGGAGTGGGGGAGGGGGTGGAGGGAGGGAAGGGATAAGAGCATTTTGGGTTTTTTAAAAGTTAGGTATAAGTTGAAAAAAAAAAATAGTTGAGGTACAATCTGTTACGAAAAAAGTTTAGGGTATCAACTTGAAAAAGTGTGATAGTTGAGGGTAGCAATTAGCAATTAAGCCTATCTTTTTTAGAATTTAGTCTTAAATGCAGTGAATGTGTCTTGGAGAACTAAGAACCTTTTTCTCAAAGGTTTTCATTGTTTCTTCCATGGGTTGATTTTCGCTGTTAGTTTTTTGGACGCATTTTCGATGGGTGATTTCATGCTTGCCTTCATCGAATTTTGCATTCATATCGAGTTCCAAGAGAAAGAGAGAAGAAGAGTATCTGGTAGTGAAAATGTAGGTTACGAGTAGGCGAAGCTGACTGTCACGTGAAAATTTCTCTCTCTCAGCAATTCTCCATAGTGAGTGGCTTTGATCCTTCACTCTTCATGCTTTACAAAGAACTTCTTTCGTTAAGTTCTGCGTGTTGTGTCATTCGATCAATGATACTTTAATAAAAATTTCAATAGATATACAAGCATATGTGTTAACATGCTGTAAAGAATGAAGGAAATTGTATTACTGTTGTGACAAAGTAATGAAACTACGGAAAAATAATTTTGAGTGCCAGTGGTAATTCTGGATTGAGAAGTTTGGAATTATGAGCGATGGCTCATGACAAATGTGGTAATACAAATGAGAAACTTTGCATAGCTATTTCAGGTTCTATTATAATGCATTTATTTTTAATAGTTAAGCTGCATATGCGTATGGTCACGGATAACTTGTGCACAATATGTGATTTTCTCGAACGATATTGCGACCATGGAACCAATTCAGCCTAGGAGAAACATGAATAATTGGTGCTATTGTATAATGCACAGAGATTGTTGGACTTTCAGTGAGAATAGCTACACACACCTAGAGGGACGCACAATACCATAAATAGTCCAAGATTGTGTGTTCAACAGAGACCTGCATATTGACAGGCTGCATCGTTAATGGTATTGTATGCAAGAAAGAGTATGTAATCCTTGTTTACGGGAAAGGGACAATCGGTCGTGGATAAGAATCACGTGTGGTGATAGTTATTTTTTTTTTCCTATCACATATGAATTATTAATGATCCTAAAAAGGAGTAGAAAGGAACTAATAACATTGTATGATGCCACAAGATTACTGTGTTGATTTTAGGTGAGTCGAGTTTAATGCCGCTCACCAGTGCATTCACCAATGTATGACCTACGTCTCCACAAGTATCAAAAGCCTAGGGACGATCAGAGGCCATAAGCTCGTCCAACTCTTAGAAGCTCTGCTATATTTGAAGCGTCCAATTTCGAGAAGGAGGGAACTTCGAAGAAGGTCCTTTTATTATTTTAATAAGATATATGATGTATGAAACGATGTATCTCATTTAATTATTTTAAAAGTTGTAAGCAAGTTGACATTTTCTGCTTGGCTGTTTGAGAGCTACGTTCCACAAAGAGTATTTCATTTACATTAGGTGTAATTATTAATTTTTTGTTATCCGCCACAAATTCTAAAAATTCTTATTTTACAAATGAAATTATCATGCAATGTACAAGATAATTTAGACTTGTACGATATCACGTCCAGTGACGATTATCAATTCGACAGAATCGGTACGTACAGTGTATCATGGAGAACGATTAGCTAGTCGCTTGGTAATAGAACATGTTGAATGACTATAATAGCCACAACTCAAAGAAGAAAGGATCTATCAATCAATCAATTATTTATACGTATCATGTAATTTTTTTATGGGATATTTAGCAAATGCCCATTTGAAATGTTAAAACTAGCATATACCTCACTATTGTTTTTATCTAGCAAATACCCCCATTTGAAGGTACGGAACAAAAAAATTTAAATATACCCCCACTTTTTTTTCTTTCTTTTTTTGCTGTTTACATGGGAGTGGGGGGTATTTGCTAATTTAAAAAAATAGTGGGAGTATATGTAGTTTTAACATTTCAAATGGGGACTTTGCTAAAATATCCCTTTTTTATCCCCACTTTTAAATCAAAAAATGATGGATCTCGAGGCTCTCACAAATAGTATTGTTTAGGTAGCAGAAGATTACTCTTGCTCACTATATGTGCATGCATACATCCTTGGGGATTTTCAGATATTAAAGCGTAACCTAAGTCCAGCCTTCAGATTTTCGAGGTCCTGTGTGAAAAAAATGGCTCTACAAGTACACAAAATAAACTTACTAATTAATTGCATCAAAATATATTTTCATAAGTAAATTAAAAAACTTGATATAAGATAGTATTAAATAAGATGCACAAGTTTACTAATGAATGGGATGCATTGATGAATAAATTGCTAGTGGACTATGAGTCAACGTATAGTAATTCACCCAAGACTGATTTTTTTTAAAAATAATCACGTGTTCCGGCATTTAATCTTTTATTTCCAAATTTGCCTAACAAAAGAAATCCAAGTAAAAGTTTTGCTAATTTTCAAACCATATTTAAAAAAAAAATTCAATATCTATGAGCCAATATATATATAGAAAAAAAGATTTAGGCACTCTATGCTTTGGGGTGGGCGGCGGAAGGAGGAGAGGGGAGGGTGGTGGTTTAGAGCATCCACAGTGGAGACACTCCAAACACTTATTTCAAATTATTAAAAATTATGTAATTATTATTTTGGAGCATCTCTTTGATATTGGCACACAATGGTACACTCCAAACAAATACTCCAAATTAACATTTTCATATATTTTTTAATTTTTTCCTATTTGGTAGATTTTTTCTCTCTATTTTTTTTCTTAATTTTCTTCCATGTTTGATAAAATTGGTTAATATTGGTCTGCCATAAAAATGTAGTGGAGCTAGCACACGTTCCAAATCTGAAGTATTTTTAGTTTCTAGTAATTTTAAGTATGGATAAATACCCACTGTAGCCTTCAAGTACTATAAAATTTTAGAGAAATTTTGAGTGGCACCCCACTTTTGTTTACTATATTTACAGGGCACCCACAAGTTACAACAATGTAAGGTACCCCAACTTTTGACGGTTTCCGTCCCCAACTTACGGTCAACCCCTTTGACCTTTTTTGACCAAAATACCCATGTCTTATTTTCCGATTCCCTATTTTTTCGTGTCTGCCCCACGCCGTCGGCGTGCCTCTGCCAGCCTCCTTCGCCAGGCCACGGAGCAGCTCGGCTGCTTGTGATGGTGGTGGGGGGGGGCACCCGCTCCTCCGTTCATCTCTCGTCGGTGTAGTTGGCCGGGCTCATAAGGTCCTCGGGGGACTGGTGGCAGTCGGGGGGAGACGGAGACGAAGGGGCCCAGGACGGGGAGGTATGCTGAGAGGGGGCGGGGGAGGAGGTTGTGGTGGTGGAAGGGCGAAGAAGGTGAGGGGAGCGTTGGGGAAGGGGGCGAGTGGGGAGGAGGAAGACAACAGGTCGGAGAGGGGGGCGGCGAGCTCGGGGAGGAGGAAGAGGGGGGGGGGGGGGGGGGGGGGGGCTGGCATGGTCGGAGAGGGGGGCGGCGAGCGCGGCGAGGTTGGGGAGGAGGAAGAGGGGGGGGGGGGGGGGGGGGGGGGGGGGCTGGCATGGTCGGAGAGAGGGGCGGGAGAGCTCGGCGAGGTCGGAGAGGGGGCGGCGGGGTCGGTGAGGAGGAGAGGGGGGGGGGGGGGGGGGGGGGGGGGGCTGGGCATGGTCGGAGAGGGGGCGGCGAGGATCGGCGAGGTCAGAGAGGGGGGCGGCGAGCTCAGCGAGGTCGGGGAGGAGGAAGAGGGGGGGGGGGGGGGGGGCGGCATGGTCGCATGGTCGGAGAGGGGGGCGGCGAGGTCGGGGAGCGGCAACGGCGAGGGGGGGAGGGGCGAGAGACACGGTGAGGAAGACAACAGGTCGGGAGTATTTTGTCAAAAATTTGGGTCAACCCAGTGACCGTCCATATTGGACGGAAAACGTCAATAGTGGGGGGTACCTTACATTGTTGTAAACTTGTGGGGTGCACTGTAAATATGGTAAACAAAAATGGGGTACCACTCAAAATTCTCAAAATTTTACTAAAGTCAAAATATAGTAATTAAAATGTTTTTTATTATGGATGCTCTAGGGAATGTGTGTTCTATGCGGCAGCACATGCTATTCTCCTCAGGACCGATTATGATCTTATGGGTGATTCAATACTTCAAGTTTTGAGAATATGGTGTTGTCTGACGGCGGATAATATAATATTTCGTACGTACAACAAAATTCAATCTCACAGACTTTCAAAAATTCGAAGTGGAGATGTCCTTAGGGGACGACACAAATTTTCGGAGTTTTGTTCTCCAAGTAGGGAGCTGTGTTTTTCCTATGGTACTTTTATATTGTGCACTTTTTCAAACGAATGAATAATTTGGTCTTCTACAATGGGTAACAAACTCATGTGCGGGGATCATGCGCGGATAGCATATAGGCCTCGAGTGGTTCGCGGAATGGAAGAGAAAGAAAATTAATTTTTTGACTTTTTTTTTATATAATTTTCATTCATTTACCATTTTGTTGTTTGAAAATGTCAAAAAATTTAAAAAGGAAAGTGAATACTTCATTGTGGAAAAATGATTCTTTTTTGATAGAAGGAATCATTTCCTTCCTAATTTTTCTTTCATTGGAAATCACTTTATTTCCTCCTCAATTTCTTGACATCCAAAGATAAAAAAAATAATCACTTTTTTTCAATCGATGATTTCGCAAACCAAACGAGGCCATAAAGTACACATTGGTCATGTACTATCTTGCTATAAAGTATCAATATATGAAAAAAAAAAAAAAATATGTATATACTGGGGACATGAAATATTGAAAAATCATAGGGACTCATTTTTAAATAATAAATTGTTTCCCTTGAGTATACGAAATAATGATACTTGTATCTATATTTAAGACAAAGTAAGGAAATTACTAGTAAAAAGTTTAATAATACATAATACCTAACTTGTATTTTCTTTTGTATACACATAAATATATAAAACAAGAAACACCTTCTAGGGATTAGTTTAATAAAGTTGAAATAATAAACACACATCTAAATTAGTTCATTGAATATACTCAAAAGTAGGATTTTTATGATCGCTATTAATAAATTTGAAATAATAAGACATGTCTTAAACTAGTTCATTGTACAAAAAAAAAGAAAGTAGACTCTCCATTCATTGATAAATTTGAAACACCTGTTAAATTAGTTCCATGATCAATGAAATAATAAAAAAAGGATTTAGGTTCTCACTAATTCATTTACAAATTTGAAATAATATGGCATCTCTTAAATTATTTCGATGACTATATTAAAACAGTATGATCTCTCAATTTCAAGTGCTCTAACATTGAATGAAACCAAAAATGCCATTCATTATCTAACTCTTTGGGTGATACCATGGTCATGACATGGCAATGCCTTAACGTGACGACGATATTTGTGTTAGAAAATCTTGATAAAAATAAAGAAATTTTATGATAGAATTCAAAATAAATTTAGAATATTATAAATATTTTTAAAAATATATTATATGAACACTAAAATCGTTGCCATGCTAATCACATCAGCGTCAAGTTTAGTATTAGAGAATCAATCAAAAATATAAAAAGATTATGATGGACTTCAAAAATCAAATTAGAATATAAAAATGTGAAATTTTTTTTTTATCTATAACACTAATATCGTTGTCACGTTGTCATCACATTATAGCACCACGTATTGCCAATCATGGGTGATGGTATCACCAAAAAACTTGGATGATGAATATTATTTTTGTTTATTAAATATTTATCTAGAAATTAAAATGTCAAATTTAATTACAGGTCCTACTATACTATGTTTTTTTTTTCCATTATTTTATTATACTAATTTTCTCTTTCAGTATTATTTTTACTATCATGTAGCCTACCTTATGTCACGTTCTGGTTCAGCAAACCGAAAAATCGTCACTGGACATGATGTCGTACATATACAAGACAAGAGTGAACACGATTGATAATTTATCTCAAACAGAGATTATTACAGCGAAAATAAATAGATAAATGAATCACAACTAGTATAATAAAAACAATCTCTTATTGATAAATTACAGCGGAGTACAAAGTCTCTCAATGGTCAACTGAAAGCTAATTTAGTTTGGCTTACAACCCACAGCTACGAAATATTTATAACGTTCTATACATTATGTCATTTATAGGAAGAACGCAATATTTTCAAAAGTAAAACTTCAGTTCGTCAATCCATTTCTTCAACGCCTCAGAAACATCCAAACCACTCATCGCAACTGTTGTGGAGGGTCCTTGCACATTGCCCTTACTCTCCTAGGCATCCACCCAAAGATAAACCAAAAAATAAGCCAAAAAAGATTGATATTAAATAAAGGTTAAAAAAAAAAGGAAAATAACATAAATTTCTTCTAAATAATCACTAAAAACCACCATAAATAAAATAGCTCACACTATCATCACAAGTCCTCATCAAACACCTGCTGCTGCTGCTGCTGCTGCTGCAACTTCCCACCAGCACCACCACACCAGAGCCTCCATTCTCCCTCTTCTTCCTCGTCCACTCCCACACCCCGACCACAAACTCGTCGATGTTCATGGCCACGTACACCCGACCCGGCGATGATCCCGTTCGCGATCGAGTACGACAGCGGCATCAGTATCATAGTCACGAAGGCCGGCACGGCCTCCCTCGTGTCCGACCACTCCACGTCCTTCGCCATCGTCATCATCATCACCCCTATCATCACCAGCGACGGCCCCACCGCCACGGCGGCACGTTCGTGAGCAGCGGCGAGAAGAACAGGACAGCATGAACCAGAGCGCCACCGCCGCCGCCGCCACCCGGTCCTGCCCCCCTCCCTGATCCCCGCGGTCGACTCCAGGAACGGCGACGCCATGGTCGTCCCCACCGCCGAGGAGACGATGCTGGTGCACGCGTCGACGAGGAACGCGGGGTACTCCCCCTCGAAGCCGGCTTCGTCGGTGAAGCCCCGTACTCGGCCATCGAGCACATGGCCCCGGTGGTGCTGAGGACGTCGACGTAGAGGAGGGTGGCCAGGGGGACCCACACCGGGCGTCTGAGGAAGCCGGCGAAGCTGATCCCCGGCGGTGGAGCGGAGCAGGTGGAAGTCGACACCTTCTTGAAGTAGCGGTAGCTCGAGTCGCCGACGGGCGTGTCGGGGAAGATGGTGACGCTGGTGTTCCTCAGCCAGGAAATTAGGGTTACGAGGACAATGCCATAGATCATGCCCCTTCACTCCTCGCTTCAGGAGGGTGGCGGTGACGACGAAGCCCGCCGCGCCGAGCCAGAAGGTCGGGCTCCGCATCGTGCCGCCGAGGCAGGCCCCGGTGGCCGGGTCGGTCTCGCTGCAGGCGGCCAGCGTCACGAGCGAGGAAGCGTCCGCGCGACCAGGCCGAGGCCCTCGTGGGACTGCAGCCCCGTGAAGGCGAGGAACATCCGATGCCGGCGCCCGAGGAGAGGCGGATGCACCGGGGGATCAGCCGGGCCAGCCGGGCCCGCAGGCCCACCGCGCAGAGCAGGGGAAGAGGCAGCCTTCCAGCATTACCACGGCGAGGGCGGTCTCGTAGCTCAGGGGCCCCGAGCCGTGGAACCCTACCATGCTGTACGTGAAGTAGGCGTTGGTGCCCATGGCGGGGCCAGGGCGAAGGGCAGGTTGGCGAAGAGGCCCATCGCGAAGCTGCCGACCATCGCGGTGATCGCGGTGGCAACGACGTAGTCGCTCCGTGCGTCCGCGAGGCACTTGTCGTAGGCGACTCCCCCGTGGCGTCTTTGCACGGGGCCCGGAGTCCACGAGGATGGCGGAGTTCACGGAGATGATGTAGACCATGGTGAGGAAGGTGGCGGTGCCGGCGCGGAGCTCCTTGGTGAAGGAGCTCTTGCGGGAGTCGAGCTTGAAGTATCTGCCTATCGGGCCGTCGGCGACCGACCGGTTGAGCTTGGTCTCGGCGCGGGACCATGCGCGGCCAAGTGGCCGAAGGAGCATTTGCCCATCTCTAGCTACTTCTTCTTCTCTTGTTGGCTCAAATTGGAAGAGGTGTCATAGCAATGGTAAATGTTTGGCTATATATATATTAATAGTATGTATACAGAGAGAGGGAGCGAGAGGTGTGAGAGAGCTGGCATTTGGCTAAGGGGAGATGAACCAAATTCACTATATAATAAACCATTTAATTTGTAGAAGCTAATACATGGGAGATGTATCATTTGTTTCCAACGGCTATCAAACCTTTTTTCTTCTTCTTTTTTCAATTTTTCAAAATCTTTCTGTAATTACTTGTAACTAACTATTAAGATGATTGTGTCATCCAATACTACGTATCTTTATAATCTTATAAAATACTTATTATACTTATTTGTTAAGTCATCAGGCTATTATAAATACAAGTCACATTCACGTATGTTATAATATAATAATATTGAAATGAATAAAAATTTAAATTATATCAAAATATTTTAAATATGATTAAATATATTTTAATTAGAATTTGTTGTAAATATGCTTTTAAAATTTTGGATATGCGTTTAGTTAGATAATATCATCTATATTTAATAATTTAAATGTTGAAATGTTTGGATTGCTATATTCCAAGAAGTCAGATGGATTTTAGGTTTTTTTTTATTTCTTAACTACGCAACGAACCGAGCAATACGGCTTAGACGGCTCATTTTGAGTCATTCTAAGCCACATTATACTAGTACATATAAGTCCTGTTGGAGTCACTGTTTGGATTTGGTAACAACATATTTTGTGGAATCCAAATTTAGTTAAATATTTGATTTAATATATTTGAATGTCCATAATTGGAATCCAAATTTAGCTAAAAAATAATTCTTTTTTTTTTAAATTTTTAAAATCTTTCTGTAATTACTTGTGACTAATTAAGATGATTGTGTCAACCAATAATATGTTTCTTCTCTATAATCTTATAAAAATACTATATATTAATTATTTGTTAAGCCATCGAGCTATTATAAATAATAGTCACGTCCACATATGTTGAATGTATTGAAAAAAATAATATTATTGAAAAAAATAAATAAGAATTTAAATTATAATAAAATATTTAAATATGATTTGAATATATTTCAATTAGGATTTGTTGTGAATGCCTTTTTAAAATTTGGATATGTGTTTAGTTAGATAATACCATGTAGTTTTTAATAAAATTTAAATATTGAATATGCTTTTGAATTTGCTATATGTTCAGGAAGTTAGAGGGTTTTTTATTTTCTTAACTAGGTAAGGGATAGCATATGTTGTAGTTTAAATATATATATTTGTATCGTAGAAGCATGAAAATTATAGCCACATACAAGAAAGACGCAAAAACGTTTGTGTCGTGAAACCCAGATTTTAGGATTTTTGAATTGTTGAATTGTAGTGTAATTTGGCTTATTATTATTATTATATATTATTATTATTATTATTATTATTATTATTATTATTATTATTAATTATTAGTATATATTAGTCGGAATTAGGAAAATACTATTTTTAAATTTATCGTGATTTTGATTGTGGCCCTGCCCCGATCTCGTGACCAGAGTCTGACCGAGTTCGAACCCGGTTCCCGAAACCCAATTTCGTTCCGAACCAATTTTTTTACCTCTTTTAAAATCCTGAATATTTATTATATTAGTTAAAAAAAACCAACTGGCTTGTCTCCTACGACCAAGCCAGCACCCCCATTCTTTTCCCCATTCTCCTCTCCTCCACAACTCTCAACCCCTTCCTTAATTCCCTCACTCACGAATACACCTCACAGCAACACTTCTCCCACGTTCCCATTTTAAACCACCTCACCACCCCAACCATTCACTCCCAAAACCTACCCCTTCACTCTCATTTCTTCACCAAAACCTCTCCCTCTCACTCTCACTCCCCCTCTAGAACATCCCCAACCCGACCGAGCTCAGCCGCGCCCTCCGGCGACTCGCCACCGACCAGCGCCACCTCCGGCCAACAACCCGTGCGCCCAGCCGGCCGATTCCGCGCGCCCCAACCCGCGCGCCGCCTCCCGAGGCCCGCACGCCGCCCCCGCCGGCCAGATCCGTCTGCGGCTCGTCACCAGCGCCTCCCGGCCGCCCCGTGCCGGCCGATCCCCGTCCGTGCCTCCATCCAGCGCTCCTGCGCGCGTGTCACGACCCGCACCCTTATGAGGGGCACGAGCACGTGGGTACGTCCAGCCTACGCCGCAGAATCGACGGTTTAGAACGCTGTATATAACGTCTGTAAATACCTACGACTAACAGTTAAAAATGTACTTGTACAGTATACTCTCCGAATGGATGTGACATAACAATACAGTCTTAATCACAGAATAAAACTAAGGTAGATAGCTCAGAGGAAAGACATATGATAGATGAAAGAGTAAATAAGTGCAGAGTCCAATACAAGCCCAGATATAACATCACAGGGTATCAAAATAGAATATAGAACTACAGTCTGATAAGCTAGCTGGATCGCAGTCCAGTCAAACCTAGCTAACCTACACTACTCTGGAAGTACAAAATCTAGTGGCTCTACTATAAGGCCACGATCTAAGGCTACTCCATCTGACTCGAGCCCATAATAGGTCGAGCAGTCCGCATCAGAATCATCTGTAATATATCTAACAGTATCCTGTCAGAAAAATGAGCAAGTACAAACACTAACAACAGTTCCATGTGAATTGACAAGTTCTATAAGAGACAGTATAATGAACTACGAGACAAAGATATATGAAGACTTGGGAACCATTCGGAAGCCGAGTTACAACCCTTAAACCAAACAAGGACCGGGGTTGTAACTCTTCTCCCGAGCAGAACTTAGTCTCCAAATCAAGGTACAATGTAAAGGCATGTAGAGCATCTGAGTAACTGTATATCATGTATGGGGAGAAAGTACTGAATATAGAACAGAACAGGATATATGACAGGAAAAGTAAATATAAAATGTGCCTCGAATATTATAGCCTAATGTGATCGGTATGGGTCAAGAATCAGGCTTCCAGGACCGGCTACAAGTACGTGGACTCGGCCCGGCCGGGATGGAAGCTATGGAGCAAGTAGTAGCACAGGTCAGGCTATACCCATCGTGAGGTAAGGGTATAGCTATGATACAAGTAGTAAACTCAAGGGGCATTGATCACACTATCTATAATATTCCCCATTCCCCGAATAGTATACGGATCCGGACATAGCACGTCATGACGCGGGTTCCAAAGAGGGGAGCAAGTCCTCTTCAGGAATCGGCGTCAATACAAGTACGAGAATCAAGACTAAGCAAGTACCAGTATCCCAAGAAATCCAGGAATGACATCTCATGACAGGAATCCGACAATACTAGTCCGTGAACTATTGTGTCTGAGAATCAAGTAAGACACTACGACTGAATCGGATATAGCAAATATCAAGACAAAAAAACTATCAGTGAATGTACTCGCCTGCTGTCCTGAGCTGTATGGTATCAATGCTCAGAGCGGTTTCAGAAGACCTAAATATGAGATACTGTAAGTTAATTTAGGTTTAAACAAGTTTAGGAATGATTTACAATGAATGATATGCAATCTAGGTCAAACTAGGTCTCACTGAGTCACACTAAGTCATGTCAAGTCAATCTAGGTCAAATCAAGTTATATCAAGTCAATCTAAGCCTAACCAAGTCAATCCTAGGTCATACCAGTCATCACGGGTCAAAACAAGTCGAAGAAAGTCAAACGGGGTCAAGAGTTGGCCTACAGTTGACTTTTGGTCAACTGGTCAACTCTGGTCAACTCTAGGTCAACCATGGTCAACCATGGTCAACCCTAGGTCAATGGTGACTAATAGTTGACTTTTGGCCAACTACACAAGTCTAATGGAAATCGGGACTAATTGGGTAAAGCGTTGACCCATAGTTGACTTTTGGTCCAAAAAGTCAACCGTGGTCAACCGGGGCCAAGACTAGGTCTAGACGACTATTTCTAACTATATCAACCTCTACAACCCATATCCAAGTCCATCTTGGACTTCGAAACTCATATCTTGGCCGTAGGTCAATATCCTATTTTACCCTTAAAAAGGGAAAATTCTAGCTTCGGCAACTATCCAGTTAGCCTACCTACGCTTGGTATTTTGACCCGAGCTCCCTATGGTAGTAAAGTACTAGCCTATACATATATACCTACCAAGATACCTAAGTAAAATGGACATCTAGTCCATGTTACGGCCCGTTGTCAAAATCTTGAATATTTCAAGATACGCACCGATACGGCGCGATACCGGCGCCCTACAACCCGAATTCCACCCGGAAGCCTACCCGCAAATCTAAATCACGTATTCATGTCCCACGCCAAGTTTCAACTCAATCGGATACTCCGAGCTCCGTTTCGCCCTCTAACTCGGTTTTCCTTTTTCCCTATTCTAGCCTTTTTTCCTATTCTTCTAACTTCTTCCAATCTTTCTTCTAACCTCTAATTCTTTTTAACTTCTCATTCCATATCTTCTTCTACTCTTCTCTACGATTCTAACCATATATAGATAATAATAATATATATATATATATATATATATATATTATATATAGAGAAAAGGGGAGGTTTCTATAGGCTAAAACACACAGGGGGGGTTTAAATCCTGGCAGCAGCTGCTGCCAGGTAGCTGTGCTACTGCTGCAGCAAAGCTGCTGCTGCTGGGTTTCATCTTCTCTTCATCTCCTCTTCTCCTACTACTCTCTATATTATATATATATATATATATATATATAATATATAATATATATATATATAGATCTATATATATATATTATATATATATATAAGATATATATATAAACCATCTATATAATATATATATCTAGATATATATATATAGATATATATTAATATATAGATATATTATATATATTAATTATTATTATAATATATATATCTATGTAATATACACACAACACTCATACATCTATACATATACATACATACACACCATATCCATATACATATATAATACACACTCATATCTATATTATATAAATACACTCTCATAAATATATATATATATATATATTATATATAATCTATATATATATATATATATATATATATATATATATATATATAGTATATATATACATACATATTCATATATTTTTTTTTTTTTTTTTTTTTTTTTTTACATACATATTCATATATATATATAGATATTATAATATATATAAGATATATTATAATATTATTATATATACACACACACACACACACACACACACCCTCACACAACACAAACACACACACACCACTCTCACAACACCACCGTCCCCATGACACAAATTTCATATCAATATATATACACAACACATAAATACACATGTATATATATATAGATATATATATATATATATACCATTCAAAAAGATTAGATCCTAATAAATCATCAACCTATTTTTCTAGGAAAAACCTACAAATTGTGGGCAAATGGTAGAGGATGGTCATCTCTAATTAATGTGAAACAATAAATGAAATGGAGAATTAATGAGTTTAAAGTGTATACCTAATGAAGAATTTGGAGGAAGAAGAGGAGTGGAAAATGAATGAAGGGGAGATATTTTACTTGGTGGTGAAGTAAAAGAGGTGGAGGGGGGCTGTAGGTGGCCGGCCAAAGGGGTGTGGGTGAGGGACACTTGTAATTACAAGTTTGCCCCTCCCTAAGCCAATGTTTAAATTAAATCCAAAATAGGTTTAGGAAGTTGCTAAAAATAATTAAAATTATAATTAAACTAAATTACTCATGGGGAACTAGTCCAAACTCTTAAACCCTAAAATTTAGTGTGGTGGGCCATGGTTAGCTAACAGGCTAATTACAGCTCAAGTCGAAATTCACCGGGGTCCCGAATTAACTCGGAATGCGATGAAATTCGAACCCGACTATAATAATTAAATAAAATATTCAAAAAAAATTCCCAAAATATTATAAAATAGAAAATTACCATTTTACCCTAACTGGGAAAAGTGAGGGTGACAAGTCTATCCACCTTAAAAAAATTTCGTCCTCGAAATTGAAGACAACAAGCACAGGAAATCACAACAGAATTAAAGGAAATAATTTATACCTCAGGGCGCAAAAGATAAGGGAAACGCTCCCGCATGTCGTCCTCCCTCTCCCAGGTAGACTCACCTGGAGAGTGATGTCTCCACGCAACCCGAACCAAGGGTATGACCTGGTTCCGGAGCACCTTCTCCTGCGATCCAGAATCTCACCGGCTGTTCTGGATAGCTGAGAGTAGGTCCCACCTGTATCGCTGAATGGTCCAATACATGGCTAGGATCTGCCACGTACCGCCTCAGCTGAGATACATGAAACACGTTGTGCACTCCCTCGAGCCTGGTAGGCAAGTCCAGTCGGTAGGCTACTGCACCGATCTCTAAGATGGTGAAAGGTCCGATGTAGCGCGGACTGAGCTTCCCACCGCCGCCAAAGCGAATAGTGCCACGTGTCGGGGATATCCTCAGAAATACCATGTCACCAACCTAGACACAAGACAAAAACTCAACACACAACTAACAAACAATCACAACAAACACGACAAGAACTGAAACTAACCTCGAACTCTAACGGTCTCCGGTGACTATCGGCCCAATGCCGCTGCCTATCCTGAGCCACCCGGAGTCTGTCTCTAATCAATCTGACCTTCTCGGCCGCATCCACAACCATCTCCGGCCCAAGAAGCGCCCGCTCGCCAACATCGTCCCAAGACAAGGGAGTACGGCATCTCCGTCCATATAGAGCCTCAAATGGTGACATCTCTATACTGGCCTGGTAGCTGTTGTTGTAAGCAAACTCTACCAGGTGAAGATGGTCCTCCCAAGAACCCCGAGATCTAGCACACATGTGCGAAGCATATCCTCCAGAGTCTGGATGGTCCTCTCGACTGCCCGTCTGTCTGAGGATGATAAGCAGTACTAAACTTGAGCGAGGTGCCCAAGCTAGCCTGCAAACTCCTCCAGAAGTGGGAAGTGAATCGGCTATCCCGATCTGAAACTATGCTCACCGGAACTCCGTGCAATCTCACAATCTGACGAACATACAGCTCAGCCAGCCTCTCCGTAGACAAACCCACTTTGAAAGGCAAAAAGTGGGCCGATTTGGTCAATCTATCAACTATGACCCAAACCGCGTCCTTCCCTCCTGGCGACCGTGGAAGTCCAGATACAAAGTCCATGGTGATGTGCTCCCACTTCCACTCGGGAATGGGTAGCGGCTGTAGCAATCCACCTGGTCTCTGCCTCTCGGCCTTCACCTGCTGACACACAAGACAACGAGATACAAACTGAGCTACCTCGCGCTTCATGCCATACCACCATACGTGCTCTCTCAGGTCCCTATACATCTTGTTGGCTCCAGGATGCATAGAATACTGAGAGCGATGCGCCTCCTGAAGAACCTCCTCCGAAGCTCTCCACGCGGAACGCACAGCCTAGTACCGTGCCGCAACGACCCGTCTTCGGCTACAGAGAAATCGTCAAGCAAGCCCATCCTCACCTGCTCCCTGATGCTCCTCAGGGCACATCATCATACTGCGCTGACCTGACTCTATCCATCAGCTCAGACTGAATCTGCAAACCCCACATCTGGATCTCCATGCCCGGAATGATGACCTCGATACCCAAACTATCCAGGTCGGCCAAAAAGTAACGATCTGTCGTCAAGAACATAGCAACTGGATACCTGCTCAAGGCATCTGCAACTACGTTGGCCTTCCCGGATGGTACTGCAAGGATATATCGAAGTCCTTCATCAGCTCTAACCACCGCCTCTGCCGCATGTTCAACTCCTTCTGAGTGAACACGTACTTCAAGCTCTTGTGATCTGTGAAGATCTCAACTCGCTCTCCGTACAGGTAATGCTTCCACAACTTCAAAGCAAATATAACCGCGGCAACTCCAGATCATGAGTAGGATAGTTCTTCTCATGAGGACGCAACTGCCTGGATGCATAGGCAATCACCTTCCCGTGCTGCTGAAGAACACACCCTAAACCCTTCCCGGAAGCATCGTGAAGATCGAGAACCCTCCTGACCAGATGGCAAAGTCAGGATCGGAGCTGAAGTCAACCTCCTCTTCAGCTCATCGAATGCAGCCTGACACTCATCAGTAGACAAACTCCACGTCCTTCCTGGTGAGTCTAGTCATCGGCTCTGCAATCCTCGAGAAGTCCTGGACGAACTTCGGTAATAGCCAGCCAAACCCAGAAAGCTCCGAACCTCGGCAACTGAACTGGGCGTAGACCAAGACTCCACTGCCGAAATCTTCCTTGGTCTACAAAATCCCGTGCTCGGTCACAACATGACCTAGGAACTCCACCTGGTCAGAAGAACTCACACTTCGAAAGCTTCCGTAGAGTTGCTCCCTCCTCAGAGTCTCTAACACAACTCTCAAGTGCTCCTCATGCTCCTCCTGCGTCTTCGAATAGATCAAGATATCGTCTATGAAGACCCCACGAACTTGTCAAGGTACTGATGGAATACCTTGTTCATCAAGTTCATGAACACGCGGGAGCATTGGTCAACCCAAATGGCATCACTGTAAACTCGTACTGGCCGTACCGAGTCCGAAATGCCGTCTTGGAATGTCATCCCGCCTCACCTTCAGCTGGTGATACCCGGACCTCAAATCTATCTTCGAAAAGACCTTTGCCCCACTCAGCTGATCGAACAAGTCGTCGATCCTCGGCAAAGGGTACCTATTCTTGATAGTGAGGTTGTTGAGCGCCGGTAATCAATGCACATACGGGACGTACCGTCCTTCTTCGGCACGAACAGGACTGGCGCTCCCCAGGACGAAGAACTGGATCTGATGAACCCCTTGTCCTGCAGCTCGTCGACTTGCTTCTTCAGCTCTATCAACTCGCTGTTGTTCACCCTATAGACATACTGCGAGATGGGCTCGGCGCCCGGCACCAAGTCTATGGAGAACTCAATGTCCCTGTCTGGCGGCATCCCCGGCAACTCCTCGGGAAAGACATCCGAGAACTCAGCAATCAACGGATGTGGCAAATCCTGCCCCGCCAACAAAGCTCCACAGAATCCAGCCTCCGGCTCCGCTGCTCCTCGAGCAAACTCGATCTCTGGCTCACCCGGCGTCCTAAAAAGAACTCTGCCCCTCTACAATCAATGCTAGCATGGTGCATGCTCAACCAATCCATACCGAGTATATCGTACCTCGGTAGGGGCATTACGAGCAGACACGCACTCAAGTCCCGGCCTCTCAGAGTGACTCTCCGCCCCTTGCAAATATTATTAACCAGGATAATACCTCCCCCGGTCATAATCTTGCAAGTCCTACCCATATATTCAGCAATGATATTGTGTCTCAGAGCAAAAGAAACAGACACAAAACTATGGGTCGCCCCAGAATCAAATAAGGCGAAAGCAGAGAAAGAATCTAGGAGAACATGACCTGCAACAACCTCCCACGGGCTCTGTCTCCTCCTCTGCTGCCAAAGCGAACACCCTCGCGGGTGCTCCCCTCTGGTGCTGGACAAAACGCTGCTGCTGGGTCTGGAGTGGAGGACCCCTCTGCTGAACCGCTGGTCCTCTAGCCGGCTGCACCCTGTCCTGGCCTCCCTTGGCTGCCCGAGCAGGGCAGCCCTTCAGCTGGTGGTCGGTCCCTCCGCAGAATAGGCAAGCGCCTAACCTCCTCGGCATACATCTCTGCTGTGCCCCGTCTTCCCGCAGAAGGCACACTGCTGGGTCTGCCTCTGGCCCTGACCCTGATGCTGCTGGGCACGCGCCGGTGCCTGCTGATCTAACAGAGGCTGCTGCTGAAACGGCCTCTGCTGCTGCTGCTGCTGAAAGTGGGGGCGCTTGGCCGGTCCCGCACTGGAACTCGCCCCCATAGTATCTCCGCTCCTCTTCGGCTTGAGGCCGAAGTCCTCCTCTGCGATCTGTGCGTCCATCAGTATCTGATCGAACGTCGCGTCACGGCGACCCGAGGTGGGGTGCGCACTGCATGAATAAGTCCCCTGCGGAACTTACGAGCCTTCTGTCCCTCATCCTGGATCGTACCGGGAGCGAACCTGCTAAGGCGGAAGAACTCAGCTGCATACTCATCCACCGACGAGTTCCCCTGAACTAGGACCCACGAACTGGCCCTCCAATGCTGTAAGAGCCACGTCCGGGAAGAACTTCTCCTTGAAGAGCCTCCGGAAGTTCTCCCAAGTCAGCCCTCTCACCGACGCATGAGGATCCGTGCGGTACCATGTCAGCGCAATGTCGAAGAATCGGCTGGCTGCGGCCGAAACCCAAAGTGCTCTAGGAAGCTCTGCCAGCTCCATGCTCCACTCTACATCCTCTAGCCAGTCGTCTGCGTAAAGGATGTCCTCCGTGCCTGAGAAGTCCCTGGAGCTCATCTTTCTAAAGTCTAACACTGTCCCCGACTGGACTGCTGCTGGCTCGGCTGCTGGCCAGTAGGGCCCTGCACCGTACCCGGTGCCACTCTTTCTACTGCTGCCAGGGCAAGCTGATGCGAGTTCTCCATACTCTGCCTCAGCATCTCGATCTGTCGGTGTGACGCCTCCGACTGTCGCTGCGACGCCTCTGCCTGGGCCCGCTGTGTCTCCATCATCTGCTGAAGGAGAAGGAACATGTGATGTGTATCCGTCGGTATCGGTGGTGCTGGCGGCAGTATCTCTGAAAGAACGGCCGTAACCCTCTGGGGTGGAGGTGGTAGACCTCCCTGTGCAACTGCCTGGGTCTCTGGAATAGTAGAATCACTGGGGGCAGTCTCATGAACCTCCTCCTCGGCCTGATCAGATCTCTCAGGCAAGCTACTCGATCCAGAGGCCTGCGGATGTGTCTTCGTCATCCTGGAGACGAATTGAAACAAAGAGATCAATATAGCACATGAGTAGATTATCAAAAAGGACAGTTAATTTAATACAAGGTGAATAATCATGATAATCAAAAGATCAGAAATTTTCTAGGTGTGATTGAGAAACTCCTATCATGTCCTAGGTCCTACGTCCTAATCGTAGGCTCGTAATTAGTACTCTAAGTCGAACACCATTACGAGATCGTACTAATTGCGACACTGGACCTGCATGGGCCACCACAAAAATGTGTCACGACCCGCACCCTTATGAGGGGCACGAGCACGTGGGTACGTCCAGCCTACGCCGCAGAATCGGCGGTGTTAGAACGCTGTATATAACGTCTGTAAATACCTACGACTAACAGTTAAAAATGTACCTATACAGTATATACTCTCCGAATGGAGGTGACATAACAATACAGTCTCAATCACAGAATAAAACTAAGGTAGATAGCTCAGAGGAAAGACATATGATAGATAAAAGAGTAAATAACTGCAGAGTCCAATACAAGCCCAGATATATACATCACAGGGTATCAAAATAGAATATAGAACTACAGTCTGATAAGCTAGCTGGATCGCAGTCCAGTCAAACCTAGCTAACCTACACTACTCTGGAAGTACAAAATCTAGTGGCTCTACTATAAGGCCACGATCTAAGGCTACTCCATCTGACTCGAGCCCATAATAGGTCGAGCAGTCCGTATCAGAATCATCTGTAATATATCATAACGGTATCCTGTCAGGAAAATGAGCAAGTACAAACACTAACAGCAGTTCCATGTGAATTGACAAGTTCTATAAGAGACAGTATAATGAACTACGAGACAAAGATATATGAAGACTTGGGAACCATTCGAAAGTCGAGTTACAACCCTTAAACCAAACAAGGACCGGAGTTGTAACTCTTCTCCCGAGCAGAACTTAGTCTCCAAATCAAGGTACAATGTAAAGACATGTAGAGCATGTGAGTAACTGTATATCATACATGATGAGAAAGTACTGAATATAGAACAGAACAGGATATATGACAGGAAAAGTAAATATAAAATGTGTCTCGAATATTATAGCCTAATGTGATCGGTATGGGTCTAGAATCAGGCTTCCAGCCGACCAGCTACAAGTACGTGGACTCGGCCCGGCCGGGATGGTAAGCTATGGAGCAAGTAGTAGCACAGATCAGGCTATACCCATCGTGAAGTGAGGGTATAGCTATGATACAAGTAGTAACTCAAGGTGGCATTGATCACACTATCTATAATATTCCCCATTCCCCGAATAGTATACGGATCCGGACATAGCACGTCATGATACGGGATTTCCAAAGAGGGGAACAAGTCCTCTTCAGGAATCGGCGTCAATACAAGTACGAGAATCAAGACTAAGCAAGTACCAGTATCCCAAGAAATCTAGGAATGACATCTCATGACAGGAATCTGACAATACTAGTCCGTGAAACTATCGTGTCTGAGAATCAAGTAAGACACTACGACTGAATCGGATATAGCAAATATCATGACAATGAAAACTATCAGTGAATGTACTCACCTGCTGTCCTGAGCTGTATGGTATATCAATGTTCAGAGCGGTATCAGAAGACCTAAATATGAGATACTGTAAGTTAATTTAGGTTTAAACAAGTTTAGGAATGATTTACAATGAATGATATGCAATCTAGGTCAAACTAGGTCTCACTGAGTCACACTAAGTCCTGTCAAGTCAATCTAGGTCAAATCAAGTTATATCAAGTCAATCTAAGCCTAACCAAGTCAATCCTAGGTCATACCAGTCATCACGGGTCAAAACAAGTCGAAGAAAGTCAAACGGGGTCAAGAGTTGGCCTACAGTTGACTTTTGGTCAACTGGTCAACTCTGGTCAACTCTGGTCAACTCTAGGTCAACCATGGTCAACCATGGTCAACCCTAGGTCAATGGTGACTAATAGTTGACTTTTGGTCAACTACACAAGTCTAATGGAAATCGGGACTAATTGGGTAAAGCGTTGACCCATAGTTGACTTTTGGTCCA
>JANAVB010008599.1:13733482-13753773 GCA_029216955.1 Iris pallida
GTTCGTTTCGATAGTAATTTTGTGCTGTGATTGGTTTTGGTTTTAAGCTTTGTGACTTCTCGAAAATTCCGAGTTAGTTCGGCAATGCTCTGTAACTTTCGGATTTAGTTCTGTGGTTTGGAGACCTTCTGTTAGTTTCGGAATTTTCGAACTATTATGTGGGTTCTGTGACATTTTCGGGTTTTCCGAATTTCTTTTGGAAATGTTCTGTGTTTGGTTTCTATATATTATTTTGTGGTGGAAATGAATTCATGGGTTATTTTCCTGGTTTGGGATATTATTTGTGTGGTTGGCACAATTTCCCAGTATTAGGTTATTCTAGATATAGAGGAAATGCTGCCCAATTTTCGTAAAACTATATATATATATATATATATATATATATATATATATATATATATATATATATATATATATATATATATATATATATATATATATGATTTTCAAAACTGGTTTTCCAAAAGGTTCATAAATGAATTTTTCGGGCGACGACCGTACCGATCAATGGGCTCTAGTGAAATGCAAACGAAACCAGTCATTCTGGACGTTGAGGCATTAGCAAAGAATGATAATTGGACCAATCTGAGACTCTTTAATATAATATTTATATTTATAATTATTTTCAGAACGGGTACTGCTGTTAGTATTTTTGGTGCAGGACTTCGGCCTGCTGAATGGACCGCTTCCCGTCGTTCAGGATTCACCTGAGTATTATTATTATTCTTAATTTCGATTTATGTAAAGATTGTAAGGGCATAAGTCCAGTTTTCTATTTTCTTTGCTGCGATCCTGTATTGCGTAGAATGATTTTATTTATTTTCTGGGATGTTGATTTGTCGATAGGCTCGTAAAATATTAAAAAGACATTATTTTGGATATAGAAAATTATAACACTTTTCTCACATTAAATAATTAGTAAAATTACAAGTTTGTATTGTTTAAACAAATTCACATCTTCTCATTTAAGAAAAATCTAGTTTTATATATATTATGAAAAATACAAAGTTTTGCCAAATTAACCGGTAATTATCATTTTTCCAATTAATCAATAATCGGCTTATTTAATTAAATAATAATGAACGTAGATTGCGACGTTAGACGATTTCTGGTAGATTAATTAATAAACTTAAAACCTGACTAGGGTCTACTTCTAGAGATTGTAACTAGCACACCTAGAATGGTTTCATTATGGTTCTAAGCCAAGGTTCTCAACTGTAGGATCTCGGAGACGAACCTGACATCCTCCTCGATACCGACTTTCCTGATCCAGTCAACTAAACAGAGGCAAGTTACGGTTATGTTTTCTTGTATTTTATTTAGTAATTGTCTAGCTGCATGTTTAAACATATTGCTACACGGAACCCTCTCCCAGGGTTCAGATATGATTGTGGGGATTGGGGAATAGTGTAACGTTTATGGCCAATACCCCCTATATTGCAGGATTGTGCGAGCTTACCCCCTTACACACGGGGATAAGCCGTATCGCGTCACTAGGACGCTATTGTATAACCCAAGCCGGTCATAGACGATTACACATTCAAATCACATTGTTTTTAATCGTAGAACTACTGAAAAATATTGTTTCAACTGTTTAGCCTGTACTTTTCCATTATTACTTGAAATATGAGATACATATTCGTACTTGCCCTCCTTACTGGAGACAACATTTTTAGGTGATATTGAGGATGCTGAGCTATTGTACAATAGCTACTATGACCCAGTTTTGTAACCTGTGGTGTTGCCGGAGTCCCCCTTGGAGGACGCTGGACCTGAGGCCGACGAGCCGACCTCTTAGCTATTCGTTTCCAGTTTTTCTAGTTTTGTTGTTTTGGAATTTTGTTAATTTGAATTCAACATTTCATTTCAGTTCTTACATTCCAGTTGTACTTTTCAGATGTTGAAAAAAGTTTTAAAAATTTCCGTATTGAGTTGTGACAAATGTATAAATATTGTTGTGAATACCTGCATATAGAACAGCTTACTGCCGCCGTCTCACAACGGTGCAGGCTGGGCATGATCCGGTTCGACCCAATAATTTGGGATCGGGTCGTGACAGTGTCAAGTCGTTATGCGCTAAAACCAACCCTTGCTCAAGAATGTGTAATGACTTGTGAAGTACTCTCTGAGAACTATGCGACACATTTTTGAAAGTAGTGGACTTTGGACTGATAGGCACATACGACCGAGCCGCATAGACGTTCTGACGGCTCGTAGGAAATTTAAATTGGTTGTCTCGGACAGTGTGAAATGACGGTTACGAGAAAGATGTCAGTGCTTATGTCAGCGTAATCGTTTCACTTATGGCTGCAAATGAGACAAGCCGTCCGCGAGCTGCTCGAAGCTCGTCTCGATTAAATGTCATTTGAGCTTGGTCGTTTAGTAAACAAGCTGAGCTTAAAATATTCATTTTCGAGCTCGTTTAATAAACGAGCCAAGCTCAAGCTTAGAAGTAGTAGGCTCATTTGAGCTCGCGAGGTGGCTCATTTATGAGCTTGCGAGGTGGCTCGTTTATGAGCTCGTTTAGGAGCTTGTTTAGAAGCTTTTTTTAGGTGACCTTTTCTCCGGGCCGGCGAGCAATGCCTAGGGTGGGATTCAAACTGTGCCCATGCCCACGAGACCCCCAGCGTACCCAACGGGCCACATCCCCATGGGCTGTTTGTTCTTTATTGAATTCTAATTTTATATATGTTTGTATAACAATATGGTTGTGTGTATTATTATTTATATGTCCTTAGTAATTGCTATTGAGGAACTTTTTTAATTAAATTTTATAATAAATTGTTAATTTACAGGTACTTGAATTCAAATCTAACTAGCTTGAAATCAAGGTCATTATGCTTGAAATAAAATTTAGCGAGCTTGAAATCAAGCTTAACGAGCTTGATTTTGAGCTTATCGACTGTTTTTCAAGCTTGAATGAAGCTTGCTTATCAAGCCAAGCTCAAGCTCAAACCAAGTCAAGCTCAAGCTTAATATAAACAAGCTCGAGCCAAGCTCAAGCTCTAAAATAAAAAACTTATCAAGCTCGAGGTCGAGCTCGATTAATTCTAGTCAAGCCAAGCTCAACCTTACAAAAACTCGGCTTGGCTTGGCTCGTTTGCAGTCCTAATTTCACTTTAGAGCTGTACAAAGTTGTTCTCATGCGGTAAAGCACACTAAACGACATGTAAGCTGGAGCATTGTAACCCCATTTTTCTTAAGATACAGAATTTCCCTCTACTCTTTTATTTTAATTATCTATTTAATTATCTTATTATTTTTGTTTACTCATTTGGTTATAGCTTAGTTATAGGCCAATAGATGGCCATAACCACTTACCAAGCCTTATTTAACCAGTCCAAATTCTTTAGCTAGTGAACCCTCATTTTACGCCAAGCCCAATTAGGCCAAGCCCATGAACTGGTCCAAAGGGACTTAAACCTAAGAATTCCTATAGCCTGCACTAAACTCCCTTGTTCCTTTTTCATTTAATTTCTTAAAGCCAGCCACCACTTCTTATAAAATTTGGGCCGGCCAGACAAGCCCATCAACCCATCATGAGGCCATCTTTCTTTGCAAGCCACATTCTATGCATTCCTAATGGCAATTGATAGGGCACTGCACTTTTTGATCAGGGCTAATGGGCTAGCCCCTGATCAAAAACTTCACTTTTTTTATAACAAGGACTGCCCAATTTTCGGGCAGTCCTGCAAACTGAATGGACTGCCAGAAAACTTGGCAGTCCTAAGTCTCAGCATGAAACAAAAGGACTGCCTATTTTCCTGGCAGTCCTTACTATATGTAGGACTGCCAGGAATTTGGACGTCCTTATTATAAAAGACACTTCACTTTTTGATCAGGGCTAGCCCTCTAGCCTGATCAAAAGTTGCAGTGCCCTTATCAATTGCCTTCCTAATTGATTGCAAACAACACCACTATCCTATTTAGAGCCAGTCACAGGAAGCACCCACCAATTCGAAAGCAACCATTCCTCACATTTGTTAAACAACCCACCGAATTAGCGGGTCCAACCCGATAACTTATACAGCCCAATAACTCAGTTTTCACCCTACCGTTAGCCTAGGAGTTTAAATCCCTCAGTCATCGTTCTCATTTCAGATATGAGATTTCACTGAGCGCTCGTGCGGAGATCGGACCAGAGACTTCCAGTGTTTCCCGACTATTCCTCTTCCACCGACTTAGTCGAGGTCATCATGGCCGTCGAAGCGCGCCGACTTAGTCGGAGGGATCCTAGCCGTCCAGTGTAACCTCCGTTAACCAAAATCTGAAATTTTTGAATATTTAAAAAAAATCTATTTCTTTTGAATTCTTTTCTAAATTTTTGAAAATTGTGCAATTCTAATATTGAAAAATTTTTGACCGTAATTGGTATCAGTGTTTGTTGGGCCATTGGTTTTGTAAAAATTATTATGTGAGTTTTTACCCTAATTGAAATTCATGTTCATTTCGAGACAATCTATAAATTTAGATATTTATTTTTATATAGAGAAAATATTAGTAAGGTTATGTTTTGTAAATAGAAATATATTTTATTACTAATTATTTTTAGTTTAAAGGTTTTTGAATAATTGGTTTGTAATTCGATTCCCCTCGTATCGGGCTGAGACTATTCTGGTCCTATTTTAGCCTAACAAACCGTTGGCTTGGATTGTGGGCTAAGGCTTTGGATTTAGCTAGTTATTGGTATTTAGTAGCTAAATTGCGATTAGCTAGTAAATATTTGCTAAATAAATTATTAGCCAATAATCAGTAACTAAATGTTAATGGTTAACATTAGTGTGGTAGTAATCTTCATTATTTTGTCCTAATTTTATTACATGTACATTTGACCTTTAGGGGGGTTTAGTTCAAGTTTTTGTGGCTTGAGAATGGGTTTTGAATTCCTTACCCATGTTTGGTATGTTTAGGATTAGGAATGAGGAGGGAATATGAGGGGCTTAGGGGGGGAAAGCTATTCCCATCGACTTGGGAAAGCTATTCCCAAGCCCCCCCTTGGGAATAGATTTGCTTTCCTAGGAATGATACTTGGTTATTTTGTTTGGACGGTTATACCCTCCTTTTATTTTCAAATTTTTAACTTCTATCCCAAACATGTAAATCATCATGAAATTAATGAAAGGGTATTAAAGGAAAACTAAATAAATTAATATTTCTATCCCTTTATAAACCAAACATGGAGATGAAATTTTTTAAAATTTTGAACTACCTATTCCCAACCTAACCAAACATGGGTGGAAATGTTGAATTCCTTTCCCATGGGAAAGGAATCGAAAACGTATTCCTAAGAATACAAAAACTTGATCCAAACGAGCCCTGGGGGCGTTTGGTATGCGTAATAATATAGCCGGAAATTCTATTCCCGGGAATCAAATTCCAAGGAATTAAATTTCTTGGAAAATTACATTCCCATGTTTGGTGACAATAAATATTCTCGAAAAAAAATAAAAAATAATAATAACGAAAAAAATGAACAAAAAAGTCGATAAAAACGAAAAAAAATCGGTAAAAACAAAAAAAAAATGATAAAAACGACAAAATAACAAAAAACGACAAAAACGATAAAAAACGACAAAAAATCGGTTAAAACGACAAAAATGACCAAAAAGTGACAAAAAATATATAAACGAAAAAAATAACAAAAAAGGGTAAAAACAACAAAAATAACCAAAACATGACAAAAACGACATAAAATCGGTAAAAACGACAAAAAAAACCAAATTCGACAAAAATGACAAAAAAAACAAAAAATCGGTTAAAACGACAAAAAATCGGTTAAACGACAAAAAATCAGTTAAAAAACAACAAAAATCGGTTAAAACGACAAAAATAACCAAAAAGCGACAAAAACGAAAACTAATCGATATAAACGACAAAAAAGGACAAAAATCGGTTAAAACGACAAAAAATCGGTTAAAACGACAAAAAATAACCAAAAAGTGAAAAAAACGAAAAATAATCGATAAAACGACAAAAAGGGACAAAAATCGGTTAAAACGACAAAAAATAACCAAAAAGCGACAAAAACGACAAAAAATCGGTAAAGCGACAAAAAAAGGACAAAATTGACAAAAAAATACCATAAAGTCAGTAAAAATGACCAAAAAGCGATAAAACGACAAAAAATGGGTAAAATAACAACAAAAAGCTACAAAAAAAGGACAAAAAATTGCTTAAAATGACAAAAATTGACAAAAAAGCGACAAAAAGGACAAAAATTTGATAAAAACGATAAAAAATAATCAAAAAGTGACAAAAAAGACTAAAATGGGTAAAAATGACAAAAATTGCTTAAAACGACAAAAATTGGTAAAAATGACAAAAAAGCGATAAAAACGACAAAAATAATCAAAAGTGGGTAAAACGACAAAAAATTGGTATAAAAACGACAAAAAATGACAAAAAAAAACGATAAAAACGACAAAAAAAAAATTTGTTCAAACTAATCAAAATTGATCAAAAAGAAGAAAAAATTTAGATAATTTTTTTTTTTGCCCGGACAAAAAAAAAAAAAAAACTACTATTCTCAAGGGATATAATTTCCATGTTTTGTGGGTAAACTATTTACCCGGATATTTATAATTTTCGAAAATAAATTTTTTTATATGCCAAACAAATATGGTAATATGTTCCCTTAAATTTTTTCGGAAATGAAAAAAATACCGCGTACCAAACGTCCCCTTAAATCCAAAATCGCCATATGTGGACATTTTTTGTTGGTTGATAACTTGATATGTACGAGTTTCTTCGATACATTGGCTAGCATTAGTCAAGATGGAATATTTTTTGAGAATTGAGCCACCAGGGATGGCTAGACTATTGGGACTAGTGTGGATACTAGGGAGGTCTTAGTTTCAAGTCATGGCCTCAATACAATTTTTTAGGATCTGAGTCTTTTATCAAAATTCGACAATGTCACTTGACATATCTGTGACGTCCAATCCATAGGACGAAAGTCTCTATAGACGTGATATCGTACAAGTTTAAATTATACAAAAAGATAAAACAATTTCAAAATCAAAATCCGTTACAACGAAAATAAACAAAAAAAAGTTGATAGCACAAGATATATAAATAATAATTTTTTTACTAATAATTTGCAGCGAAATTACAACGGCTATAGGTCAAAGAGCAACTCGATACAGATAATGGATCTCTCAATACAACGAACGATGCCAGAAGGCTTATAACTATTTAACTAATCCAATCAATGATGTTCCAACCTTTATATACAAAAGAATAACAATATCTTCCAGAACAACTTCAAGTTGTCAACCGAGCTCCAACGCCTCAACACGTCAAATCAGCTCCCCGCACCAATGAAGTTGGAATGCCAATACATTGGAGAATGCACAGTTGAGTGGTCTTAATCCAATTCACCTAAACCAACATTGTTGACTATGCGAGAGCAAGCAAAATTATTATGTGGTCTTTTTTAATCTTGACCCAGGATCAACTAACATTTCATAAGCATGTATATATAGAAACATTAATATGTCGTTCACACAGTGAATATTACCCAATACTTAACATTCTTTCCTACTTACAGTTATATCATTCATAATATATAAATGTGTCATAAGTGTGTCCCTGCATCAATTGTTACGATTCGTAAGACAGTAATATATGTATCATCGAATGATGATTCTTACCAACAGTCGATTATCCATCTCCGCAAACAAGGCTTATCATATTAGTCCTTGTAAATTGAAGACATCCTTAACTATGCAATTTGTTCTATATGAAGGTCACTAGTAAACAAACGCCATACTTGACTATTCATGGTAAAACAACGATCCTTCCAGTGTGGGTAGCTAGCATATTGAATGTCCCGAAGTACATGTGCCACTGTAACGTCCCGCTTCCCGGATGGAATGGTGACGTCATAAACACATCCCCAGGCTACGCGCCGAAATCGCGATTGTCGTCCGTAATCATCAGCAAAATGGAAAATACAAGAAGTTTTCATGGTATTAAATATAGTGTAGCTATTATACATGGAACTTTCCCAACAATGTTTTTACAAGTTTATTACAAAAGTAATTTGCAAGATAACTACGATAGTGCTGGTCATAACTGTAGGTAATCCAGACAATTCACTCCTCGTTGTAGTGCGGCGATACTTCGACGGAGGCGTCTTCTTCTTCTTCACCTAGTGAACAAATACTAGGTCATTTAGAAAATGACAAGCAAGTCCTCGGCCAAGAACGGTAAAAGTTAAGCAAAATAATGAAATATGTAGTTTTTCTTTTGAAAAAGAACTAGGGATATGCCAATTTGCACTACTATATATATATATTTTTTCGCTTTAGTAAAACAAAGAATGTAAACATCATCCGACTCCATGAATAGTAAGATTTTCGAGCTTCCTTTGAGCTTTTAGTAGGATTTGCTTCCCTTGTGCGAACAGGAAAGCCGCCTACTTATAATAGGCAGAGTGGTTTCTGGAGTAAAATGAAATTTAATGCAATGCAATTTAAGAACAATACTCTGAATAATCCTCTAAATATTTCCCGTAAACAATCCCGTTAACCTGGGATCAGGCTGTGAATTCCGAGCCTCCCTTGGGCTAAAACCATCTATTTGATGTTACTGTCAAAATAGATGCATTGATTTTCGAGATTTTCGAGCCTCCCTTGGGCTAGTACACTCTAGTTGAAAATAGATGTACTGATTTACGAGATTTCCGAAATACTGATCAGCTTTTGTTATTATGTTACGAAATATCTAGGGATGTTCAGTTGTTCTCCCCTCCCAATGCTTCCTAGACAAGAAACTTTCTAAAATTTTCGAAAGTCAGAAATTTGTCTATCTTCTAAATTTTCCAAAAATTTCGGCAGAGTCTTCTTTGTATTTAGGAACCCCGAAAATTCACAAGAGATATATATATGATAAAAATAAATTCCGGGTTCGCCGACCCCTTCGGTGGAGCAACTCTCAACACCAGACCACGCAGTAAATAAAATGGGCTCGCCGACCCCTTCGGTGGAGCAACTCTCAACACCGGACCACGCAGTTATATAGAAAGAACAAAAAGGAAGTTTGAGATTCTTACCCGAGCAAGCAATTTTTATCTTTCCTTTAGCGATTTAAATCGGGTCGCGGCTTTCGAAGTGTTTTCCAGTTATCAAAATAGAGCAATACTTAATGTTTATCCAACGTATACTAGTTATTATGCATATATATATATATATATATATATATATATATATATATATATATATATATATATATTATATATATATATATATATATATCATGTAGATAGTATGCAAAATCAAATCAAAACAAAACCCTTCTATATCAATCCTTGATAGTGCACGAAGCAGGAAAAATGTAGAAACGAGATTTATTTCTAATTATGAACACACAAAATTGAGCACTTATTTGTAAGTAGAGAAATACAGGGTCCTTGTACTATTTTTTACCTTCCCGGTGTGCGGTCCAGTTGTTCAGTTCCTATGTGTATGTCAGACTTACCCTTGGAGAGTCCCATATGTCCTCATGTGTTCATTTTGTTCATGGAAATTTCAAGTCCAGATAATTCATGTCCACAATCGGTTCCTTTATTTGTGTCCAATGCATATAAACTTATCCGTGTTACGTCACATATAATAATTCCAGTGTCTAAGTATAACAAATTTTAATTTCTTTATCTATGTTTACCACAATTTGAAATTTTTACTAGAAATCAGAAATTTTAAAATTTTAGAGATCTCAAATTGGTTAAACAATATCAAATTTTCAGAATTTGAAGCTAAACAATAATTAGAGGAATTATCTTAACTTTGTATTCCATATTATGTTCTTATGAATATAGAAATTGACATCTATTATGAAATTTTAGATTTATAAATAATCCTATATATGTTCAAAATTAATATAATGAATCAAAATGGAGTATTCTTTAAAGAAAAAGGAAGAGGGAAAGAGGACTTGCCTTGTATTGGGAATGACCTAGACTTCTCCACAAACCCTAATTTGAATCCAATAACAAATATTCTTGTTAGCAACTCTAACCTAAGTTTAAATTAGGAATAAATATAGAGGTTGGGGGAAGAAGAGGGAATTAGAAATTAGCTAGGGTTTTGCTTGGAATTGGAAGTGGAAGAGGAAGAAGATGAAGAGGATGGAGTGGTGGAGGTGGCCGGGGAGGGGCGGGCGGCGGCAGCAGGCGGGCGGCGGCAGCAGGCGGTTGGGGGGGGGGGGTCGGGTGTGTGTGTGTGTTTGTTTTTTTCTTCTTTTGTGTGTGTTGTGTTGGGTGGGGATGTGTATATATAGAGGGGAAGAGAGGGTGAGGTGTCCCCCTTCCTAATAAATTCATGAGCCACATAACCCCTCCCCTCCTAGGGCTACTTAGTTATTTAGGGTTAGGGTTTTTAGGGACACTTGGTTATTTAGGGTTAGGATTTTAGGGACACTTGCCCCTTCTTAGGTCCTCTACATGGCATGGCATGTGTCATGCCATGGAAAAACCCCTTTTTTTCAAAACAATTAATAATAATAATAATAATAATAATAAATAATAATAAGAGTATGACAAGTCTACTCCCCTTAGAAAAATTTCGTCCTAGGAATTTGAAATAACTAGTACAACAATTGATTGCTAACCTGGCTTAGGGAATAGATACGGATATTGCCTCTGCATATCTTCTTCTTTCTCCCAAGTTGAATCTCCAGGAGAATTCTTGCTCCAAGCGACTCGTACTAATGGGATGATCCGATTGTGGAGTACTTTCTCCCTTCGATCCATGATCCCAACGGGTTTCTGTTCTCTCCGTAGTATAGGTCCGACGGTGATTTCTGAATGGTAGAGTATATGGCTCGGATCTGACACATATTTCGTAATTGGGAAACATGGAATACATTGTGAACTCCCTCTAGTGTTGGTGGTAAAGCAAGCCGATATGATACATTCCCTACTTTCTCCAATATGTCGAGGGTCCAATGTATCTCGGACTCAGTTTTCCTCTGGTCCCGAATCTGATGGTTCCCTTAGTTGGTGAAATCTTCAGAAACACGTGATCTCCAGGTTGGAATCCTAATATTCTTCGATGCTTATCGGCCCACATCTTCTGTCTATCTTGAGCTGCCTGCAAGTGACTTCTTATTGTCTTGACTATGTCCACAGTTTGTGTTACTAGTTCTGGCCCTAACAATGTCTTTCCTACGTCGGTCCAACATACCGGCGATCTGCACTTTCTACCATACAGTGCTTCAAAGGAGCCATTTTGATACTATCATGGTAACTGTTGTTATATGAAAATTCTATTAAATGTAGATGATCATCCCATGCTCCTCTCAAATCTAAAATACAAGCTCTCAGTATGTCTTCTACGGTCTGAATGGTTCTTTCGGACTGGCCGTCTGTTTGGGGATGGTAGGCGGAGTTAAATTTCAGTTGAGTGCCAAGATTTTCTTGCAAGCTTTTCCAGAAGTGCGAAGTGAATCGGGTATCTCTATCCGATACTACACTCACTGGCACTCCATGCTGACGACAATCTGTTTCATGTACATTTGCCAGTACTTCTGTTGACTGTCCAACTCGAAGGGTAGAAAACGAGCGGATTGGTAAGTATCTACAATGACCCAAATAGCATTATTACCCCTTTGGGTCCTAGGCAGTCCTGTCACAAAGTCTATTGTGAGATGCTCCCACTTCCATTCGGGTATGTGTAAAGGCTGAAGAAGTCCTGCCGTCCTTTGATATTCTGCTTTCACTTGTTGACAGACGAGACATCTGGATACAAATCTGACGACTTCTCTTTCATCCCGTGCCACCAAAATGTTTGTTTCAAATCTTTATACATTTTTGTGCTGCCCGGATGAATAGATATTGTGAGTTGTGGGCTTCTGACATACCTTTGTTCTTAAATCTCCACTGGGCACACATAATCGATTTCCGAATCTTAGCGATCCGTCCGGATGCTTCCTTATCCCGGTCTGGAGCCCTGCTTCTGTTGTTTCCAAATTTTCTGAAGTTTTGAATCACTTTGTTGGGCTTCCTTAATTCTATCTATTAAGGAGGATTGCACTTGTAAGTTTTGCCATATCCCTTCGTTATCGGGTCTATTACTTCAATTCCTTTTTCCTTAAATCCTCAAGGATTTCCTTGGGTGTATTCATAAAGAAAGCTTCGGGCCTTCTACTTAAGGCATCAGCCACCTTATTAGCCTTGCCTGGGTGATATGTTAGCTCCATATCAAAGTCTTTCAGTAACTTCAACCATCTTTTTGTCTCATATTGATCTCCTTTTGTGTGAAGACATATTTAAGCTCTGTGGCTGTTGTATATTTGATTCTTTCTCGTATAAATAGTGTCTCTATAACTTGAGTGCGAATACCACCGTGCGAGTTCGAGATCATGAGTTGGATAATTCCTTTCATGTGTCTTTAATTGTCGGGATGCATATGCTATAACTCTTCCGTGAGGCATCAGTACACATCCTAGATCCTTTCTGATGCATCACTATATATCTCATATCCACCCGAACCAGATGGTAATGCCAGTATTGGGGCTGAAATTAATCTTTCCTTTATTCGTTAAATGATGCTTGACATTTCTCTCGTCCAGTTAAACTTTTCTTCCTTTCGGGTAAGACGGGTTAAAGGTTCTGCAATTCTTGAAAAATTCTCTACGAATCTTCAGTAATAACCAGCCAGTCCTAAGAAACTTCTTATTTCTGTTACGGACTTAGGTTCGGCCAAGACTTAAGTGCTTCCACTTTCTTTGGATCTACCGAGATACTTTCTCCGCTGACAATATGCCCTAAAATGGTATTTGGTCCAGCCAAAATTCACATTTACTAAGCTTGGCATATAATTGTTCCTCCCCCAGAGTTTGTAGCACTATCCTTAAATGTTTTTCATGCTCCTCTTCACTTTTGGTATATAAGAATGTCATCAATGAATACAATCACAAATTTATCCAGATATTGATAAAATACTCGATTCATCAGGTCCATAAATAAGCTGGTGCATTTGTCAACCCGAATGGCATAACTAAGAATTCGTAATGCCCATACCAAGTTCTAAATACAGTCTTTGGAATATCTTCCTTCTTTACCTTCACTTGATGATATCCGGATCTCAAATCAATTTTTGAAAATACCCTTGCCTCTCCTAACTGATCAAACAGTTGATCGATCCTAGGTAAGGGATATCTATTCTTGATGGTAACCTCATTCAAGGCCCTATAATCAATCACTAGGCGTAGGGTACCATCCTTCTTTTTCACAATAACACTGGTGTACTCTATGGCGAAGCGCTAGGCTGAATAAATCCCTTGGATAATAATTCCTTTATCTGTTTATTTAACTCAGCTAGCTCCTCCTTGTTCATGTGGGTATATCTTTTTGGCTATGGGTGCAGCTCCAGGATTAAATCTATAGAGAATTCTACAGCTCTATCTGGGGGTAGCCTGGCAATTCTTCTGGAAATACTCCTTAAATTCTTCTACTACCCTTGGAAATGATTGCTCTGCCATTCCTTGCAGCAGTACTGGTAATTCAAATTTCTCTAGTTCTTCTGCATTGAATTCATTCTGGTCTCTTACAATTCATAAATCTCCGTCAGGAAGTTGAAAGGAAACTTTTCCCTGACCGCAATCTATATTGGCTAATGTTGCAGTTAGCCAATCCATACCCAATATTATATCATAGTTGCTTATTGGAAAAACAGCAACCGGGTACGAAAAGCTCCTCCACCCAATTTTATGGGACATCTACTACATACTTGACTGACTTCTACTACTCTATACCCATTACCGGTGAGGACTTTAGTGATTTAGGCAGAGGTTTGACTCTATTTCACGTTGTGATATAAAAGATGCTATAAATGAATGGGTAGCCCCGGAATCACATAATACTGATGCTGGATATATAGAAATTAAATAGTACCTGTAATTACTTCTCCAGGATATTTGCATCTTCAGTTCCCATTATAAACGCTTGTCCTTGCCTATTCCTCTTATTGTTATTATTTTAGGCTTGAGCCGCCCGTTGTGCTTGTTGAAACTGATATGCCTGAGGTGCATAGGGGGCCTGTGCTGATTTCTATAAGCCATACCTACTTGTGATGTTAGTGCCTGCACCATAGGTCGAGGTTGGTTTCCTTGAACTGGAGATCGGTATCCTTGATTGAAGCTTGGTGTGGTTGCTCCAGTTGCAGGCAACTGAGGGCATTGATTGGTTGGATGATTTCCTGCTCCATATTTCAAACAAAGCCCCAATCTTTTTCTACATATATTTATTTTGTGTCCTGGTTTGTGCAGTATTACAGATAACGAATCTGTCTGGGTTGCCATCTGAGGACGCTTAGGTGGTCCTTGCCAATGATTCTTGTGGGATGGTGCTCCTTCCTCAAAAGTTCTCTTAGGTTGCGATGACCGGAAAGGTTGCTCTTCCTTTAGTATCCTTTCTTGGTCTCGAGCAGCTTCTGTTGCCTCTGAAAAGGTTTGGCACCGATAAGATGCGACCCTACTTTTCAGTTGGGTCCCAAGTCCTTCTACGAACCTGGATATTTTCGTTTTTTCATCCGCTATCATGTTAGGGGCAAATCGACTAAGCCTGAAAAATTTCGCAGCGTACTCATCAACTGTGCGTTCTCCCTTGTTTCAGATAGTTGAATTGTCATTCTAATTCTATTCGTGCTGACTTAGGATAGAATCTGTCTTCAAATTTTTTCTTGAATTCCGCCCATGACATGTCCTTGTCAGAATCTTCTGGATACTCGGGCACTCCACCAGTATCCAATAATGTCTTCAAGCTGGATGTGTGATTGCTGGTACCATATCCTCGGGTTTAACTTTCGCAGCCTTCATCAAACCTTCAATGGTTCTCAGCCATTGACCTGCTTCCATCGCATTTTCAGTTTCCTTAAACTTGGTGGCCTAAGATCCTGAATTCCTTTAGGGTTTTATCTTTGGTATTGTTAGAGTTCTGTATTTGTTCCAATATTGTGGTATTTGTTGCATGGGCAGCATTGGTCTGCTGACTATTGGATTCCAATAGTTGCTGGAACAAACGGAACATGTCAGCCACGGTTGGTTCATTGATGCTTGAGGTGGTGGATTGTTTGGTTGATCATGGTTGTCCATATCCTGAAATAAAAAGACACCATTCCTCAGGAAATATTTGACTCACAATGTTCATTCATAACAGGTGTACAGCAAAACCATATATTTATATATCATTATAATGAGAGTAATACAAAATGTTGTTTCTACTCCCAACTTTACATTTGTTTACATTCTTCTCACCTAACCTACTCATGTCACTCAACTTTCTCCAAATGTGACATAGTAATCTATTCTATCCCTACCTATCCCCTACTCATATACATATCTGCTGATTCCAAAATACCATACAGCAGACAAAAAGAAGGACTCCTTCTTCACATATATACATGGTTAGGTATTTTCTTATGCTATAGCCTCGATGAGGATCCTTTCCTCAGTGAGGATGTCGACCTCTGGATGGAGTCTTTCAAAGTCGTCTAGTGTACCCTCATAGCCATGTAGTTCGATGTAAATGCGGTTTGGATCTCGGACATGCAGGCAGTAGGTTTGTATTTTCATAATATACTTCAGCTCCGTCCCGATGCCCCTGATAATGGGACGCATGATTACATAAACACTTGGTAGACATGAACGTCGTACCAATCCGGTGCGTTCCACATTATTCTTGCATAGCGTTGGTATAAGTACAAAGTGTAATCACTTCCATCCCATTCCAACTCGGCATAAACAGGTCCATACCTACATTCATAATATCCTTAAGTAAAAAAGTACTTACAAGGAATATAAGAATATAGGAAAAGCATATTTATTTATCGGCACTATATGCTCCTACTACATACATTCATACATTACATTCTTACTACATACATTCATACTTTACCTACATATTGGGGATCTAATGCTTATTTTACATCCTTACTACATACATTCACACATCCTTACATAACTAGGGATCTAATACTTATTTACACATCTATATTTACACATCATCCACATTCTGGGGTCTCAATCTATATTCGCCTTATGTTAAGGATTTTTGCCTCTGGGTACGTCTGCTTCCATTCTTCCAGAGTATCGTTACGTTTCGTTTCTGGACCTTTAGAGGGTTCTGCCTTGATCAGGACATAGTAATGCACCGTATTATAATATACTTTTCTTTCATCCACTATATCTGTCACCACGACCGATATTCAGCTCGTAGTGTACCCCATAGGCCTCTATCATCCCCTTTGGTGCTACTCGCCACATCTTTTTCACAAATGCATATATTCGTCCAGGCTGTGGCTGTCATTACCTAGTCTTGCAAAAGGTGCGAATCGGGGCATGATCTACACCAAGAATTTCTTGGGTCATTATCCCTTTAATAATTGGTTAGCTAAAAGAAAGAAATTATTGCACAATGCTACTAACTATTGACCTTCCTTTTCGGGGATTCCTAGGGTGTAATTTGGACTCGAGGTGCTCCTTATAATTCTAGAATCTACATCTTAATCGAAACTATATTTTATCCTAGATTTTCCATTCTTGCTGACCTGCATGGGCCACCACTTAAAAGACGTTAACGTCCCCGCTTCCCGATGGAATGGTGACGTCATAAACACATCCCCAGGCTACGCGTCGAAATTGCAATTGTCGCCCGTAATCATCAGCAAAATAGAAAATACAAGGAGTTTTCATGGTATTAAATATAGTGTAGCTATTATACAGGAAACTTTTCCAACAATGCTTTTACAAGTTTATTACAAAGTATTTACAAGATAACTACGATAGTGCTGGTCATAACTGTAGGTAATCCAGACACTTCACTCCTCGTTGTAGTGCGGCGATACTTCGGCGGAGGCGTCTTCTTCTTCTTCTTCACCTAGTGAACAAATACTAGGTCGTTTAGAAAACGACAAGCAAGTCCTCGGCCAAGACGGTGAAAGTTAAGCAAAATAATAAAATAAATGTAGTTTTTCTTTTGAAAAAGAACCAGGGATATGCCAATTTGCACTACTATATATATATATTTTTCGCTTTAGTAAAACAAGAATGTAAACATCTCCTACTCCATGAATAGTAAGATTTCGAGCTTCCTTTGAGCTTTTAGTAGGATTTGCTTCCTTGCGAGCAGGAAAGCCGCCTACTTATAATAGGCAGAGTCGTTTCTGGAGTAAAATAAAATTTAATGCAATGCATTTAAGAACAATACTCTGAATAATCCTCTAAATATTTCTCGTAAACAATCCCGTTAACCTGGGATCAGGTTGTGAATTTCGAGCCTCCCTTGGGCTAAAACCATCTATTTGACTGTCAAAATAGATGCATTGATTTCCGAGATTTCCGAGCCTCTCTTGGGCTAGTACACTCTAATTGAAAATAGATGTACTGATTTACGAGATTTCTGAAATACTGATCAGCTTTTGTTATTATGTTACGGGATATCTAGGGATGTTCAGTTGTTCTCCCCCTCCCAATGCTTCCTAGACAAGAAACTTCCTAAATTTTCCGAAAGTCAGAAATTTGTCTATCTCTAAATTTTCCAAAAATTTCGGCAGAGTCTTCTTCGTATTTAGGAACCCCGAAATTCACAATATATAATAAAATAAATTCCGGGTTCGCCAACCCCTTCGGTGGAGCAACTCTCAACACCGGACCACGCAGTAATAAAATGGGCTCGCCGACCCCTTCGGTGGAGCAACTCTCAACACCGGACCACAGCAGTTATATAGAAAGAACAAAAAGGAAGTTTGAGATTCTTACCCGAGCAGCAATTTTTTTTTTCTTTTCTTAGCGATTTAAATCGGGTCACGCTTTCGAAGTGTTTTCCAGTTATCAAAATAGAGCATACTTAATTTTATCCAACGTATACTAGTTATTATGCAAAGGCTTAAAATGACAATATATATATATATATATATATATATATAAATATATCATGTAGATAGTATGCAAAATCAAATCAAAACAAACCCTTCCATATCAATCCTTGAGAGTGCACAAAGCAGGAAAAATGTAGAAACGATATTTATTTCTAATTATGAACACACAAATTGAGCACTTATTTTAAGTAGAGAAATACAGGGTCCTTGTACTTTTTTTTACCTTTCCGGTGTGCGGTCCAGTTGTTCAGTTCCTATGTGTATGTCAGACTTACCCTTGGAGAGTCCCATATGTCCTCATGTGTTCATTTTGTTCATGGAAATTTCAAGTCCAGATAATTCATGTCCACATCGGTTCCTTTAATTTGTGTCCAAATGCTATAAACTTATCCGTGTTACGTCACATATAATAATTCCAGTGTCTAAGTATAACAAATTTTAATTTCTTTATCTATGTTTACCACAATTTGAAATTTTTACTAGAATCAGAAATTTCAAAATTTTAGAGATCTCAAATTGGTTAAACATATCAATTTTAGAATTAAAGCTAAACATAATTAGAGGAATTATCTTAACTTTGTATTCATATTAGTTCTTATGAATATAGAAATTGACATCTATTATGAAATTTTAGATTTATAAATTATCCTATATATATTCAAAATTAATCTAATGAATCAAAAATGGAGTATTCTTAAAGAAGAGAAGAGGGAAAGAGGACTTGCCTTGTATTGGGAATGACCTAGACTTCTCCACAAACCCTAATTTGAATCCAATAACAATATTCTTGTTAGCAACTCTAACCTAAGTTTTAATTAGGAATAAATAGAGGTTGGGGAAGAAGAGGGAATTAGAAATTACCTAGGTTTTGCTTGGAATTGGAAGTGGAAGAGGAAGAAGATGAAGAGGATGGAGTGGTGGAGGTGGCCGGGCGGGACGGCCGGTGGCTGCTGGCGGCGGCGGGCGGCAGGCGGGCGGCGCAGCAGGCGGTTGGGGGGGGGGGGTCGGTGTGTGTGTGTGTTTGTTTTTTTTTTTCTTTCTTTTGTGTGTTTGTGTGGGTGGGGATGGTGTATATTTAGAGGGGAAGAGAGGGTGAGGTGTCCCCCTTCCTAATAAATTCATGAGCCACATAACCCCCCCCCTCCTAGGGCTACTTAGTTATTTAGGGTTAGGGTTTTTAGGGACACTTGGTTATTTAGGGTTAGGATTTTAGGGACACTTGCCCCTTCTTAGGTCCTCTACTGGCATGACATGTGTCATGCCATGGAAAAATCCCCCTTTTTTTCAAAAAAATAAAATAAAATAATAATAATATAATAATAATAATAATAATAATAACTAATAATAATAAAATAATAAATAATAAATAAGAGTATGACAACCACTACGTTAGCACTTGTTCCTGATGTTCTCCCTAGGTCGAACTAGTTCCAGTGCCCCAACAACCGTTCAAAAATATCTTGTGCACAAGTTGTCCATGTCTATACAATATGCGAACAATTTAACTATAAAACATATGCATGATACATAAATTAAAATAAAATATGTAAATATCTACTCAGTGTTACTCCAATCGACGACCCATCCGTCCCAAAATATTCAACCATATCAAACCGTTCCGTAGTACCAAGCCATATCCACACCATTCTAGGACACCAAGCCACATTCATATCATCTTTTGGTACAAAATCGCATACAACCATTCTGTTTCTCTGCAAACACAACACTATATACATAACGACATAACTATATCCCACATGATAACCTAACAACAACATTATATTCCACGTGTCTATAGTAGCAGTACAATTATATTCCATATATACAACAAGAAGTTAATATTCCATATCTATACATCAAGTTGACAACGAAAAAATGATTCTCTTTTATCTTGATCTTTTTATTAGCATTAAAAAACTCATGAAATACTTTAACAAAAACATGTAAAGATCAATTTTATTATGTGTTAAGGTAATGAGAGAACGATCACACTACCCACAAATTGTCGAATCAACTTCGTCCCGTACACAAGATCTCTGACCGATTACTCTGCATGAATCCAAATTTAAAAGACCCTTCGAGCCAACGATCCATCCCAATGCGCCGTGTGGAGAGGGACGTTGCAATGCATTTTCATCATCCATCACCATAAGTTTTATTTTAACAACCAATTCAATATGTTGCTAAAAGTACAACATTTTACTATTATACTATAGCTTAAAACGGCTCAAAAATGAACTGTCAAAGCCGTTTGTATATTACACACTAATTAATATTTTTTTAAATCCATATACTACCACCATATGTACCTTACGTATTTTCTCTCGTAACAATAATTAAAATCCTTATAAAAATAACTTAAAATTCTTACAACTATCTAAACATATATATAAAAATATATAACATACAAAG
>JANAVB010008599.1:13754284-13794284 GCA_029216955.1 Iris pallida
TAATAGATATATATATATATAGATATATATATATATATATATAATATATATATATATATATATATATATATATATAACAAATTAAATTAAAATAATTTATGTCACGACCCGCACCTAGAGTTAGGGCACGAGACGTGGGTACGTCCAGCTACGCCGCAGTGTCGGCGGTAGAACGCTGTCCTAGGTCACAACATCTAACAATATAAAACTTGAACAGTTCATACCCCGAATGGGGGTGACATAGCAGTAGTAACTCAATCACAACTAAGGTAGATGATAAGATAGCAGATAGATAGATAAAAGAAACTGCTGAATGAAAATAGAGAATCCCAAGTACATCAGAGAGTCTAAGTGTCTAAGATAATACAAAATCCCAGATCCCAAGTATCAATAAGTACATCATCCATGAATATTGTAAATAAAACATCTTGTCTAAGGTATGGTCATCCACAGCTAGTGGGACCTGCTGCTGGTCCAGGTCCAAGCACTCATCTAAGGTAGCACGTAATAGGTATCCACAAAGCCTCCTCGTCCTCTGTAATATTTTCAACAGGTCCAATCAGGACAGGAACGAGCATAGTACATCTCACGCAGTTCATATCATGTCAGAAGATAATAAACATGCAATAGAGTACGATATATGAATAACTGAAAGAAAGTACATGAAGTAAAGAGATGACTGTAATGGAAATATCTACTATAGGTAGGGAACTATCAGTAACTAGTGAATCAGAGTACAAGCTAGACATGTGAACAGGTAGATTCATGAGAGGGTGGTTCAAGATTATATTATTTGGATTATTCACATGCTATTTCTACTCTCCCAGCCCCAACCAATACACAAGGATCCAGACATGTTACGTTAAGGTTCAAGATTTCACTGTCTCCGATGAGAGCACACGTGAAATGATTCGGGGGACTCTGAGAACATGAGAGTACATGAATACAGAGCGAGCATGAATAGTGAAGCATGATGATACATGAGTAAGTGAAACGCACAGACATGAAGTACTGATGCTCCTGAGGGGGATAACATCTCATGAAGGGATCCATATAGTACAATCCGTGTTACCGACGTGTCAGCATGCAAGTAAAGTAAATCTAGAGCAAGAAATAAGTTCTAGCAAGTATGAAACGGTCAGAGAATGTAATCGCCTGATCCTGAACGTCTGGAGTGAACACTGCCTGAGGAGTGGTCTGGCTCCTAATCAGAACAGTACAAGTCACAACATGTCTAAAATGATAAAATGAAGCTCATATGCATTCTACATGAGTCTAGGTCAAACTAGGTCAAGTTAACTCTGGTCAACCAAGAAGTCAAACCTAGGTCTAACCAATCTACCCTAGAGAGTATACACCATACATACTAGTCTATAGGACTCTACACTGTGTATATTTCATATACACAAGACCACACAAGGCTACATAGACTATGTACCTAGTTATAGGCCATAGGCCATATCACATATAGGCCATACACACTATATATCTATATACACATATAATATGTATACCAATAGTAGTATCTTTTTCACATTATATATTCACATTACATATTTATATATATCACCCTCACCCTTATATACATATGTAACATACATACACATAGAGAGAGAGAGAGAGAGAGAGAGAGATGGAATCAAGGTAATGTGTGTGTGAGTGTTCTGTGTATGTGAGTGTTCTGTGTACAGGAGAGTGTAGAGCTAATTGTTCTCAAGATATGCAATTGACAGTCCACCTATTGCCTAATTTCAGATTTCAGGTTATCAAACAGTGAAGAGTTATATGTAATTAAGTACCAGATTTCAGGAAAAAGGAAAAGGAAATCAATCATTGAAACCTACACTAATCTCAGGTAACATGTTTTCATTTTTCAGTTTTAACATGATTCAGTCAATTTCAAAGGAAAGGAAACAATTAATTAAGCCTACCTAAACTCAGGTTCATGAACTCAGTTCATGAGTTCAACATACCATGAAATCTCAGGTTTACACAGGGGAAAATCTCAGGTTTGTACACAACATCTTAGTTAACATGTTAGTTGATAATTCAAGTTAAAATCTAACTATCATTAGTCTCACATTCAATTACCATTAAATCTCAGTTTTATTCCTAACAGTGAAATGGGAAACAAGTTCTCAGGAATTTCAGTTTTTCATTCACAGTGATCAATCCCACATTGCATTTCAATTCCAAAAACTCAGTTTTCAGGTTGTTTAAACATAGGAATAATCTCAACTAAATCTCAGTTTTACTCAAGTTATCATTTCAGTTTTAACATTAAAATAGATACAACTATATGTTACACACACAAATCTGAAACGTATATAAGGTTCATGTACCATGTGAGCCTAAAGTCCCTATCATTAGTTAGCATATTAGGGAATGAATTCTCAGGTTATGTAAATAGTTCATCTCATTTTAGTGAATCAATTAATCAGTTACTCAGGATTTCGAAGAGCCGTAGTTAGCATATTAAAACCCAAATGATATTCCCACATGAACCAGCACATAAATCCTATACAACATATATAATTAGGTGTAAGTTATCAAAGAAACTGGGATTTGAATCATCTCAGGTTTGTGTAAAATCATGGATCAGTGATGACAGTTCCTCACTGTAATTCGAATCCCTATTCATCATTATCCTTCACAAAGAATGATTTCTACAATCTAAACATGTTTCCTAATGCACAGACATTAACCCATAACAATATACATGATATATTTAACATTTTAAAAGAGAATTTAAAAGGTGAAACAGTGAGCACACTCACTGATACTCTACAGTTCAGAAATTAGGGATATTCCCATTCCCACAATTAAAAAACAACTAACCAATAGAATTTAGGTTGGTAAATCATTAGAACACACGTGCACGTGTCTACTACTTGTTCGTGTCCCACCAAGTGGACACGAGTGTGTCCAGCACACTCGAACACATACGAGTGCACTGCACAGTGTCGTACAGCGAGTCCAAGGACTCGTGCACTCGACACAGGCCACGTGGTGACACGTGGTCGTGCACACGTGTAGCCCACGTATAGGGCTACCTAGTCATCACCCTGAATCGTGTCTGTAGGTGTCATGTCCAAAGATTCGAAGCCGTATCAGTGAGAATAATTCACGTGTACAGTTCAGTGCAATATCAGTGCGTGCCAAAATCCGTGTCCGACATGACACTAGAAGTCCTAAAACTTGGGGAGTGACTTGTCAGTCACTGCCCCGAGTCCCACACCAAATTTGGTGGTTCCTAATGGCCTGTGCAGTGAGTACTACACGCGTGGCAGCAGGGCATTGATACCGTGACTGCACGTGTGTGTGCGTGTCCGTTTTAGACACGAGGACACCAAAACTTTGATTCAGTCCTCAGGATCCCTGATCTACAATACAAGACCTAATTTTCCTTTCAATTAGTTTTTGAAATTAAAAACATTTTATTCTCACAGGCATTACATCGAACACCTTCTTAAAACCCTTGATACGTGTCCGATACGAACACGAAATGGACACTAACTAGTACCAAACCATTCCTACAGCTAGGGTATACCTATATACATGCATCTATGGAATTAAAACATAATTTACTAGGGTTTCATGGGGTTTACCTATTGAGATTGAATCTCAATGAAAAGGATGTGAGGTTGAGGGTTCTTTTTGAACTTCAATCCACCTAAGCACTTCAAGCCCTAGCTAGCAAGCCCCAACTAGCCTCCACTACTGTAGAGGGTGATGTTGCAATTGATTTGAATCAATTTGGGCTTGATTTGGATATTAGGGAAGGAAAATTGTGAAGGAACTATTAGGGTTCTAAAGGAGTGTAAAGAGAGGCTAAAGTTTTTAATAGAATTGTTTTATAGGAAGGGGGAGGGGGTGTTTAATGGCTGCCATAGATTTGTTAGGGCTAGGTTTTTAGGTCTTGATGAGTGGCTAAGGATTGTCCAACAAATTCTAGGCATTCCTATTGGTTCAATGTCATAGGCTAACTTTTCCATAAATATCTTAGAGCAAATATCTTCCTATAATATCTAGATATTAGTAATTATCTCATGACTAGTTAACCTAATCATTCAAGGCTAATTTAGATTAGGCTAAGTTTTTAGGTCAATCCTCAAACCAACAATTAGCACATATTTAAATAATAAAAAAATTCAAAAACACCAAAAAGTTAAAATAACCAAAATACCCTTTAGTCAAAAATGTGGTAGTGACAAGTCTACCCTCCTTAAAAGAATTTCGTCCTCGAAATTGAAAGGCGAAACTAACTGGTGAGAAGGATAGAAATCATACCTCAGGGTCCAAATAGATAAGGATATCGCTCGCGCATCACATCCTCCCGCTCCCAGGTAGACTCTTCGGGAGAATGATGCCTCCATGCGACGCGAACCAAAGGTATCGTCTGGTTCCTCAACACCTTCTCTCGTCGATCCAGAATCTCCACAGGCTGCTCTGGATAGCTAAGAGTAGGTCCGACCTCAATCTCCGAATGATCAAGCACATGGCTAGGGTCAGCCACGTACCGTCTCAACTGTGATACGTGGAATACGTTGTGGACTCCCACAAGTGTAGGTGGCAAGTCTAGCCTGTAAGCCACGTCGCCGACTCTCCCGCTGATAACGAAAGGGACGATAAAGCGCGGGCTAAGCTTCCCACCTCCACCAAAATGTATGGTACCACGAGTCAGAGATATCCGTAGAAAAACCATGTCTCCGACCTAAACACAAACAAGGTCTCAAATTAACTATGATAAACAAACATGATCAATAAAACACAACAAACAAACCTAATCTAATCCTACTCTAATCTGTACCTCAAACTCTAAGGGCCTCTGGTGGCTATCGGCCCAGTGCCGATGTCTGTCCTGCGCCACGCGAAGTCTGTCCCGGATGAGCTTTACCTTCTCGGCTGCGTCAACAACCATCTCTGGCCCCAGTAAAGCTCGCTCACCAACATCATCCCAAGATAAGGGTGTACGGCACCTACGTCCGTACAGAGCCTCGAAAGGTGACATCTCAATGCTGGCCTGGAAGCTGTTGTTGTAAGCAAACTCCATCAAATAAAGATAATCCTCCCAAGAGCCTCCAAAGTCCAAGACGTATGTCTGCAATATATCCTCAAGTGTCTGAATAGTCCTCTCTGACTGTCCGTCCGTCTGGGGGTGGTATGCGGTACTAAACTTGAGCTGAGTGCCCAAGCTAGTCTGCAGACTCCTCCAGAAATGGGAAGTAAAGCGACTATCCCGATCTGAGACGATGCTGACCGGAACTCCGTGAATCCTGACTTTCTGCCACATATACATCTCCGCAAGCCTCTCCGTAGACGTACCCACCTTGAATGGCAAGAAGTGGGCCAATTTGGTCAACCTGTCAACGATGACCCAAATCGCGTCTTTCTCTCCTGGCGTACGCGACAATCCTGATACGAAGTCCATAGTGATATGCTCCCATTTCCACTCGGGAATGGGCAACGGCTGCAATAATCCACCGGTCCTCTGCCTCTCCGCCTTGACCTGCTGACAGATCAAGCACCTAGCTACGAAGCGAGCCACCTCCCACTTCATCGCGGACCACCAAACCTGCTCCCTCAGATCTCGGTACATCTTGTTGGCACTAGGGTGTATAGAGTACTGAGATCTGTGGGCCTCCTGTATAACCTGCTCCCTGAGCTCTCCGCTGGGCACACATAATCTGGAACCGTGCCTCAAGGCACCATCATCTGCAAGAGAAAACTCGCCCTCCAGCAATCCTGCTCGAACCTGCTCTTGGAGACACCGTAGAGCAACGTCCTCAAACTGTGCCGACTAGATCCTCTCCACCAAGTCCGACTGAATATGCATGCTCCATATCTGCATCTGCACTCCGGGCACGATCACCTCAATCCCAAGGCTCTCCAAGTCTGCAAGCAAATGCCGATCCATGGTCAAACACATGGCTGTCGGATACCTACTCAAGGCATCGACAACCACGTTGGCCTTTCCTGGATGATACTGCAGTGCAATGTCGAAGTCCTTCATCAACTCCAACCATCTGCGCTGCCTCATGTTCAACTCCTTCTGAGTGAACACATACTTTAGGCTCTTGTGATCTGTAAATATCTCCACCCTCTCCCCATACAGATAATGCTTCCACAACTTCAAAGCAAATATCACCGCTGCCAGCTCCAGGTTGTGGGTAGGGTAGTTCTTCTCATAGGGACGTAATTACCTGGAAGCATAGGCAATCACCTTCCCATGCTGCTGCAAGATGCAACCCAGCCCCTTTCCTGAAGCGTCACTATAAATAGTGAAACCACCTGATCCTGAAGGTAAAGTCAGAATCAGAGCTGTCGTAAGCCGCTTCTTCAACTCATCAAAAGCTGCCTGACACTCCTCTGACCAAACATACTCAGCATCCTTCCGGGTCAACCGCGTCAACGGCTCTGCAACCCGGGAGAAATCCTGTATAAATCTCCGATAATATCCTGCCAGCCCCAGGAAGCTCCTGATCTCTGCAACTGAAGTCGGCACTGTCCATGCCTCAACTGCTACAATCTTCTTGGGGTCAACTGAGATACCATCTCCAGTCACAACGTGCCCCAAGAAGTCCACCCGGTCCAAGAAAAACTCACACTTGGAGAGTTTTCCATAAAGCTGCTCCCTCCTGAGAATCTCTAGCACTATCCGCAGATGCTCCTCGTGCTCCTCCTCAGTCTTGGAATATATCAAGATGTCGTCTATGAATACCACCACAAACTGATCGAGATACTGGTGGAACACCTTGTTTATAAGGTTCATAAACACTGCTGGTGCATTAGTTAGCCCAAACGGCATAACCAAAAACTCAAACTGCCCGTACCGCGTCCTGAAAGCGGTCTTGGGAACATCATCCCCCTTCACCTTTACCTGGTGATATCCCGACCTCAGATCAATCTTGGAAAATACCCGAGCTCCGTTCAACTGATCAAAGAGATCATCAATCCGCGGCAGTGGATATCTGTTCTTGATCGTGAGGTTGTTGAGTGCCCTGTAGTCAATACACATCCGTACTGACCCATCCTTCTTCGGCACAAACAACACTGGTGCACCCCATGGCGACGAACTCGAGCAGATGAAGCCCTTGTCCTGCAGCTCATCCACTTGCTTCTTCAGCTCCACCAACTCGCTGTTGTTTACCCGATAGCCATGCTGAGAGATGGGTTTCGCTCCTGAAACCAAGTCTATCGAGAACTCTATGTCTCTGTCTGGTGGCAATCCCGGCAACTCCTCTGGGAAAATATCCATATACTCTGCTATCAAGGGGTGTGGAATCGTTTGCTCCTCAACCGAGACTCCGCAGAAAACTCCGCTGCTCTGCTCCGCCTGACGTCTGGAGTACTCGAACTATGGCTCCCCCGGCACTCTGAAGAGAACTCTACCCCATCTGCAATCAATGCTGGCGTGGTGCCTGCTCAACCAATCTATGCCGAGTACTATATCGTAGTTCGGCAATGGCATTACGAGCAAGCTCACCTCCAACTCGCGGCCTCCCAAAACAACTCTCCGACCCTTACAAACATCACGTACGAGGATAATGCCACCCCCGGTCATGATCTTGTAAGTCCTAGGCAACGATTCAGCTATGATACCGTGTCTAATCGTAAAAGATACTGATATAAAACTATACGAAGCACCGGAATCGAATAATACAAAAGCTGGACTGGAGTCAAGAAGAACCGAACCTGCGATCATCTCTCCTATCGCCTCTACATCCTCAGCTGCCATGGCGAAAGCTCGCCCCGGCTGGCCTCCCCTGGCCTGCTGCTGGTGCTGGCCAAACCTCTACTGCTGTGTCTGCAGGGCTGGTCCCCTCGGCTGGCCTACTGGAGCCTTGGCTCCGGCTCTCTGAGCTGCTCTGCCTGTAGAGAGGGAACAGTCCTTCATCTGATGCTCTGACGATCCGCAAAGAAGACACTTCCCCAGTCTCCTCCAGCACTCAGTCCACCCATGCCCTGGCTTCTTGCAGTAGGGACAACTGGTGGACTGCTGTCTCTGAGCCTGCTGCTGTACCCTCTGCTGCTGATGCTGTACTGGCTGATGCCTCGGCTGCTAAAACTGCTGTGGCTGGAACCTCTGCTGCTGGTGGTGCTGCTGCTGAAAGTGCGGCCTCTTGGCTGGTCCTCCGCTACTGCTGCCTCCCTGGGAGTCTCGCCCCCTCTTGAGCCTAAGCTCAAGATCATCCTCTGCAGCTAGTGCGTCCACCAGGATCTCCTCAAATGTAGCGCTGCGGGCGTTCTTGGTGTAGGACTTGACCTCTTTTACCAAGCCCTTTCGGAACCTCCGGGCCTTCGTCGTCTCAGATAGGTCCTCCAAAAATCTGCTCAGGCGGCAGAACTCTCCTGCGTACTCCTCCACGGACTGGCTCCCCTGAACCAGGGCCTCGAACTGGGTCTCGAGGGCTCCCAGTGCTGCGTCTGGAAAGAACTTCTCCTTGAACAGCTTCTTGAATGCTGCCCAAGTCTGTCCTGCTGTGCCAACCCTCGGGTCGGTCTGGTACCATGTACGGGCCAGATCCTGCATCATACTGGCCGCTGCCTCTATCTGGAGCCTCGTCAGAATCTCCGCCAGCCTGAAGATCTCCTCCATATGCTCGATCCACTCATCGGCATACATGATCCCCTCTGTCCTTCGGAAGTCTCTCGGGTGCATCTTCTGGAAGTCCTGGATGCCCTTCTTCCATGGCTGGTACGGCTGCTGGACTGCTGCTGGCTGAGCCACGACTCTCTCCACTGCTGTCACTGCCAGCTCAATGCTTCGAGTGAGCTCTGCCGTCTGCCTCTGCTGCTGGGTCTGCTGACCCTCCATGTACTGCCGAAAGAAGGCTAGTAGCTGTACTGCGTCCACTGTCCCTGGAGGTGGCTGCTGGTAAGGATCCTCTGGGAGAACTGGGTCCTGCCTCCCTGCCGGTGGAAGCATACCCCCTGCTGCTGCTGTCGGGGCCTCAATACGAGCAAAGGTGGCAGGAGCTGCAGTCCCCTGGCCCTGCTGTACTGGCTGGGAGGTAGCAGTCCCCTCCATAGCATCCTCATGAATGGTACGCTGTGATCGAGTCTCTACCATCCTGAAGATAGACAAACAAGAGTATCAATTTCTGAGAAAGAAGCGATATAACAAAGGCGGACAATTAAAATTCAAAGGATCAGCTGAAAATAAGGATTAGATGGCAATAAAAGAATTTTTCCTAATGTGATTGAGTACCTTCAAAATTTTTCTAATTTCTATTGTAGGCTGCAGTGATATTCTAGTTCGAATACCACTACACTTCTATTCTAGACCTGCATGGGCCACCACTAAAAACGTGTCACGACCCGCACCCTAGAGTTAGGGCACGAGACATGGGTACGTCCAGCCTACGCCGCAGTGTCGACGGTAGAACGCTGTCCTAGGTCACAACATCTAACAATATAAAACTTGAACAGTTCATACTCCCCGAATGGGGGTGACATAGCAGTAGTAACTCAATCACAATTAAGACAGATGATAAGATAGCAGATAGATAGATAAAAGAAACTGCTGAATGAAAATAGAAATCCCAAGTACATCAGAGAGTCTAAGTGTCTAAGATAATACAAAATCCCAGATCCCAAGTATCAATAAGTACAATCATCCATAGAATATTGTAAATAAAACATCCTAGTCTAAGGGTGTGTCATCCACAGCTAGTGGGACCTGCTGCTGGTCCAGGTCCAGGCACTCATCTAAGGTAGCACCGTAATAGGTATCCACACCAGCCTCCTCCTCGTCCTCTGTAATATTTTCAATAGGTCCAATCAGGACAGGAACGAGCACAGTACATCTCACGCAGTTCATATCATGTCAGAAGATAATAAACATGCAATAGAGTACGATATATGAATAACTGAAAGAAAGTACATGAAGTAAAAGAGATAACTGTAATGGAAATATCTACTATAGGTAGGGAACTATCAGTGACTAGTGAATCAGAGTACAAGCTAGACATATGAACAGGTAGAGGTGATTCATGAGAGGTGGTTCAAGATTATATTATTTGGAATTATTCACATGCTATTTCTACTCCCCCAGCCCCAACCAATACACAAGGATCCAGACATGTTACGTTAAGGTTCAAGATTTCACTGTCTCCGTGATGAGAGCACACGTGAAATTGATTCATGGGGGACTCTGAGAACCTGAGAGTACATGAATACAGAGCGAGCATGAATAGTGAAGCATGATGATACATGATGTAAGTAAAACGTACAGACATAAAGTACCTGATGCTCCTGAGGGGGATAACATCTCATGAAGGGATCCATATAGTACCAATCCGTGTTACCGACGTGTCAGCATGCAAGTAAAGTAAATCTAGAGCATAAATATAAGTTCTAGCAAGTATGAAACGGTCCGAGAATGTACTCGCCTGATATCCTGAACGTCTGAGTGAACACTACCTGAGGAGTGGTGTCTGGCTCCTAATCAGAACAGTACAAGTCACAACATGTCTAAAATGATAAAATGAAGCTCTACTATGCATTCTACATGAGTCTAGGTCAAACTAGGTCAAGTCAACTCTTGGTCAACCAAGAAGTCAAACCTAGGTCTAACCAGTCTACCCTAGCTAGTATACACCATACACTAGTCTATAGGACTCTACACATGTGTATATTTCATATACACAAGACCACACAAGGCTACCATAGACTATGTACCTAGGTTATAGGCCATAGGCCATATCACATATAGGCCAATACACTATATATCTATATACACATATAATATGTATACCAATAGTAATATCTATTTCACATTATATATTCACATTACATATTTATATATATCACCCTCACCCTTATATACATATGTAACATACATACACATAGAGAGAGAGAGATGGAATCAAGGTAATGTGTGTGTGAGTGTTCTGTGTATGTGAGTGTTCTGTGTACAGGAGAGTGTAGAGCTAATTGTTCTCAAGATATGCAATTGACAGTCCACCTATTGCCTAATTTCAGATTTTAGGTTATCAAACAGTGAAGAGTTATATGTAATTAAGTACCAGATTTCAGGAAAAAGGAAAAGGAAATCAATCATTGAAACCTACACTAATCTCAGGTAACATGTTTTCATTTTTCAGTTTTAACATGATTCAGTCAATTTCAAAGGAAAGGAAACAATTAATTAAGCCTACCAAAACTCAGGTTCATGAACTCAGTTCATGAGTTCAACATGCCATGAAATCTCAGGTTTACACAGGGGAAAATCTCAGGTTTGTACACAACATCTTAGTTAACATGTTAGTTGATAATTCAAGTTAAAATCTAACTATCATTATTCTCACATTCAATTACCATTAAATCTCAGTTTTATTCCTAACAGTGAAATGGGAAACAAGTTCTCAGGAATCTCAGTTTTTCATTTATAGTGATCAATCCCACATTGCATTTCAATTCCAAAAACTCAGTTTTCAGGTTGTTTAAACATAGGAATAATCTCAACTAAATCTCAGTTTTACTCAAGTTATCATTTCAGTTTTAACATTAAAATAGATACAACTATATGTTACATACACAAATCTGAAACGTATATAAGGTTCATGTACCATGTGAGCCTAAAGTCCCTATCATTAGTTAGCATATTAGGGAATGAATTCTCAGGTTATGTAAACAGTTCATCTCATTTCAGTGAATCAATTAATCAGTTACTCAGGATTTCGAAGAGCCATAGTTAGCATATTAAAACCCAAATGATATTCCCACATGAACCAGCACATAAATCCTATACAACATATATAATTAGGTGTAAGTTATCAAAGAAACTGGGATTTGAATCATCTCAGGTTTGTGTAAAATCATGGATCAGTGATGACAGTTCCTCACTGTAATTCGAATCCCTATTCATCATTATCCTTCACAAAGAATGATTTCTACAATCTAAACATGTTTCCTAATGCACAGACATTAATCCATAACAATATACATGATATAATTAACATTTTAAAAGAGAATTTAAAAGGTGAAACAGTGAGCACACTCACTGATACTCTACAGTTCAGAAATTGGTGATATTCCCATTCCCACAATTAAAACAACAACTAACCAATAGAATTTAGGTTGGTAAATCATTAGAACACACGTGCACGTGTCTACTACTTGTTCGTGTCCCACCAAGTAGATACGAGTGTGTCCAGCACACTCGAACACATACGAGTGCACTGCACAGTGCACAGTGTCGTGCAGCGAGTCCAAGGACTCGTGCACTCGACACAGGCCACGTGGTGACACGTGGTCGTGCACACGTATAGCCCACGTATAGGGCTACCTAGTCATCACCCTGAATCGTGTCTGTAGGTGTCGTGTCCAAAGATTCGAAGCCGTATCAGTGAGAATAATTCACGTGTACAGTTCAGTGCAATATCAGTGCGTGACAAAATCCGTGTCCGACACGACACTAGAAGTCCTAAAACTTGGGGAGTGACTTGTCAGTCACTGCCCCGAGTCCCACACCAAATTTGGTGGTTCCTAATGGCCTGTGCAGTGAGTACTACACGCGTGGCAGCAGGGCATTGATACCGTGACTGCACGTGTGTGTGCGTGTCCGTTTTGGACACGAGGACACCAAAACTTCGACTCAGTCCTCAGGATCCCTGATCTACAATACAAGACCTAATTTTCCTTTCAATTAGTTTTTGAAATTAAAAACATTTTATTCTCACAGGCATTACATCGAACACCTTCTTAAAACCCTTGATACGTGTCCGATACGGACACGAAATGGACACTAACTAGTACCAAACCATTCCTACAGCTAGGGTATACCTATATGCATGCATCTATGGAATTAAAACATAATTTACTAGGGTTTCATGGGGTTTACCTATTGAGATTGAATCTCAATGAAAAGGATGTGAGGTTGAGGGTTCTGTTTGAACTTCAATCCACCCAAGCAATTCAAACCCTAGCTAGCAAGCCCCAACTAGCCTCCACTACTGTAGAGGGTGATGTTGCAATTGATTTGAATCAATTTGGGCTTGATTTGGATATTAGGGAAGGAAAATTGTGAAGGAACTATTAGGGTTCTAAAGGGGTGTAAAGAGAGGCTAAAGTTTTTAATAGGATTGTTTTATAGGAAGGGGGAGGGGGTGTTTAATGGCTGCCATAGATTTGTTAGGGCTAGGTTTTTAGGTCTTGATGAGTGGCTAAGGATTGTCCAACAAATTCTAGGCATTCCTATTGGTTCAATGTCATAGGCTAACTTTTCCATAAATATCTTAGAGCAAATATCTTCCTATAATATCTAGATATTAGTAATTATCTCATGACTAGTTAACCTAATCATTCAAGGCTAATTTAGATTAGGCTAAGTTTTTAGGTCAATCCTCAAACCAACAATTAGCACATATTTAAATAATAAAAAAATTCAAAAACACCAAAAAGTCAAAATAACCAAAATACCCTTTAGTCAAAAATGTGGTAGTGACAAGTCTACCCTCCTTAAAACAATTTCGTCCTCGAAATTAAAAGGCGAAACTAACTGGTGAGAAGGATAGAAATCATACCTCAGGATCCAAATAGATAAGGATATCGCTCGCACATCACATCCTCCCGTTCCCTGGTAGACTCTCCTGGAGAATGATGCCTCCATACGACGCGAACCAAAGGTATCGTCTGGTTCCTCAACACCTTCTCTCGTCGATCCAGAATCTCCACAGGCTGCTCTGGATAGCTAAGAGTCGGTCCGACCTCAATCTCCGAATGATCAAGCACATGGCTAGGGTCAGCCACGTACCGTCTCAACTGTGATACGTAGAATACGTTGTGGACTCCCACAAGTGCAGGTGGCAAGTCTAGCCTGTAAGCCACGTCGCCGACTCTCCCGCTGATAACGAAAGGGCCGATGAAGCGCGGGCTAAGCTTCCCACCTCCACCAAAACGTATGGTACCACGAGTCGGAGATATCCGTAGAAAAACCATGTCTCTGACCTAAACACAAACAAGGTCTCAAATTAACTATGATAAACAAACATGATCAATAAAACACAATAAACAAACCTAATCTAATCCTACTCTAATCTGTACCTCAAACTCCAAGGGCCTCCAGTGGCTATCGGTCCAGTGCCGATGTCTGTCCTGTGCCACGCGAAGTCTGTCCCGGATGAGCTTTACCTTCTCGGCTGCGTCAACAACCATCTCTGGCCCCAGTAAAGCTCGTTCACCAACATCATCCCAAGATAAGGGTGTACGACACCTACGTCCGTACAGAGCCTCGAAAGGTGACATCTCAATACTGGCCTGGAAGCTGTTGTTGCAAGCAAACTCCACCAAATGAAGATAATCCTCCCAAGAGCCTCCAAAGTCCAAGACGCATGTCCGTAATATATCCTCAAGTGTCTGAATAGTCCTCTCTGACTGTCCGTCCGTCTGGGGGTGGTATGCGGTACTAAACTTGAGCTGAGTGCCCAAGCTAGTCTGCAGACTCCTCCAGAAATGGAAAGTAAAGAGACTATCCCGATCTGAGACGATGCTGACCGGAACTCTGTTAATCCTGACTATCTGCTGTATATACATCTCCGCAAGCTTCTCCGTAGATGTACCCACCTTGAATAGCAAGAAGTGGGCCGATTTGGTCAACCTGTCAACGATGACCCAAATTGCGTCTTTCCCTCCTGGCGTACGCGGCAATCCTGATACAAAGTCCATAGTGATATGCTCCCATTTTCACTCGGGAATGGGCAGCGGCTGCAATAATCCACCGGGCCTCTGCCTCTCCGCCTTGATCTGCTGACAGATCAAGCACTTAGCTAAGAAGCGAGCCACCTTCCGCTTCATTTCGGACCACTAAACCTGCTCCCTCAGATCTTGGTACATCTTGTTGGCACCAGGGTGTATAGAGTACTGAGATCTGTGGGCCTCCTGCATAACCTGCTCCCTGAGCTCTCCGCTAGGCACACATAATCTGGAACCGTGCCTCAAGGCACCATCATCTGCAAGAGAAAACTCGCCCTCCAGCAATCCTGCTCGAACCTGCTCTTGGAGACACCGCAGAGCAACGTCCTCAAACTGTGCCGATTGATCCTCTCCACCAAGTCCGACTGAATCTGCATGCCCCACATCTGCATCTGCACTCCGGGCACGATCACCTCAATCCCAAGGCTCTCCAAGTCTGCAAGCAAATGTCGATCCATGGTCAAACACATGGCTGTCGGATACCTACTCAAGGCATCGGCAACCACGTTGGCCTTCCCTGGATGATACTGCAGTGCAATGTCGAAGTCCTTCATCAACTCCAACCATCTGTGCTGCCTCATGTTCAACTCCTTCTGAGTGAACACATACTTTAGGCTCTTGTGATCTGTAAATATCTCCACCCTCTCCCCATACAGATAATGCTTCCACAACTTCAAAGCAAATATCACCGCTGCTAGCTCCAGGTCGTGGGTAGGGTAGTTCTTTTCATAGGGACGTAATTGCCTGAAAGCATAGGCAATCACCTTCCCATGCTGCTGCAAGACGCAACCCAGCCCCTTTCCTGAAGCGTCACTATAAATAGTGAAACCACCTGATCCTGAAGGCAATGTCAGAATCGGAGCTGTCGTAAGCCGCTTCTTCAACTCATCAAAAGCTGCCTGACACTCCTCTGACCAAACATACTCAGCATCCTTCCGGGTCAACCGCGTCAACGGCTCTGCAACCCGGGAGAAATCCTGCACAAATCTCCGATAATATCCTGCCAGCCCCAGGAAGCTCCTGATCTCTGCAACTGAAGTCGGCGCTGTCCATGTCTCAACTGCTATAATCTTCTTGGGGTCAACTGAGATACCATCTCCAGTCACAACGTGCCCCAAGAAGTCCACCCGGTCCAAGAAAAACTCACACTTGGAGAGTTTTTCATAAAGCTGCTCCCTCCTGAGAATCTCTAGCACTATCCGCAGATGCTCCTCGTGCTCCTCCTCAGTCTTGGAATATATCAAGATGTCGTCTATGAACACCACCACAAACTGATCGAGATACTGGTGGAACACCTTGTTCATAAGGTTCATAAACACTGCTGGTGCATTGGTTAGCCCAAACGACATAACCAAAAACTCAAAATGCCCGTACCGCGTCCTGAAAGCGGTCTTGGGAACATCATCCCCCTTCACCTTTACCTGGTGATATCCCAACCTCAGATCAATCTTGGAAAATACCCGAGCTCTGCTCAACTGATCAAAGAGATCATCGATCCGCGGCAGTGGGTATCTGTTCTTGATCGTGAGGTTGTTGAGTGTCCTGTAGTCAATACACATCCGTACTGACCCATCCTTCTTCGGCACAAACAACACTGGTGTACCCTATGGCGACGAACTCGAGCGGATGAAGCCCTTGTCCTGCAGCTCATCCGCTTGCTTCTTCAGCTCCACCAACTCGCTGTTGTTTACCCGATAGACATGCTGAGAGATGGGTTCCGCTCCTGGAACCAAGTCTATCGAGAACTCTATGTCTCTGTCTGGTGGCAATCCCGGCAACTCCTCTGGGAAAACATCCATATACTCTGCTATCAAGGGGTGTGGAATCGTCTGCTCCTCAACCGAGACTCCGCAGAAAACTCCGCAGCTCTACTTCGCCTGACGTCTGGAGTACTCGAACTCTGGCTCCCCCGACGCTCTGAAGCGAACTCTACCCCCTCTGCAATCAATGCTGGCGTGGTGCCTGCTCAACCAATCCATGCCGAGTACTATATCGTAGTTCGATAATGGCATTACGAGCAAGCTCACCTCCAACTCGTGGCCTCCCAAAACAACTCTCCGATCCTTACAAACATCACGTACGAGGATAATGCCACCCCCGGTCGTGATCTTGTAAGTCCTAGGCAACGATTCAGCTATGATACCGTGTCTAATCGCAAAAGATACTGATATGAAACTATACGAAGCACCGGAATCGAATAATGCAAAAGCTGGACTGGAGTCAAGAAGAACCGAACCTGCGATCAGCTCTCCTATCGCCTCTATATCCTCAGCTGCCATGGCGAAAGCTCGCCCCGGCTGGCCTCCCCTGGCCTGCTGCTGGTGCTGGCCAAACCTCTGCTGCTGTGTCTACAGGGCTGGTCCCCTCGGCTGGCCTACTGGAGCCTTGGCTCCGGCTCCCTGAGCTGCTCTGCCTGTAGAGAGGGAACAGTCCTTCATCTGATGCTCTGAAGATCCGCAAAGAAGATACTTCCCCAGTCTCCTCCAGCACTCAGTCCACCCATGCCCTGGCTTCTTGCAGTAGGGACAACTGGTGGACTGCTGTCTCTGAGCCTGCTGCTGCACCCTCTGCTACTGATGCTGCACTGGCTGATGCCTCGGCTGCTGAAACTGCTGTGGCTGGAACCTCTGTTGCTGGTGGTGCTGCTGCTGAAAGTGCGACCTCTTGGCCGGTCCTCCGCTACTGCTGCCTCCCTGGGAGTCTCGCCCCCTCTTGAGTCTAAGCTCAAGATCATCCTCTACAGCTAGTGCGTCTACCAGGATCTCCTCAAATGTAGCGCTGCGGGCGTTCTTGGTGTAGGACTTGACGTCCTTTACCAAGCCCTTCCGGAACCTCCGGGCCTTCGTCGTCTCCGATAGGTCCTCCAAAAATCTGCTCAGGCGGCAGAACTCTCCTGCGTACTCCTCCACGGACTGGCTCCCCTGAACCAGGGCCTCGAACTGGGTCTCGAGGGCTTCCACTACTGCGTCTGGAAAGAACTTCTCCTTGAACATCTTCTTGAATGCTGCCCAAGTCTGTCCTGCTGTGCCAACCCTCGGGTCGGTCTGGTATCATGTACGGGCCAGATCCTATATCATACTGGCCGCTGCCTCTATCTGGAGCCTCGTCGGAATCTCCGCCAGCCTGAAGATCTCCTCCATATGCTCGATCCACTCATCGGCATACAGGATCCCCTCTGTCCCTCGGAAGTCTCTCGGGTGCATCTTCTGGAAGTCCTGGATGCCCTTCTCCCGTGGCTGGTGCGGCTGCTGGACTGCTGCTGGCTGAGCCACGACTCTCTCCACTGCTGTCACTGCCAGCTCAATGCCTCGAGTGAGCTCTGCCGTCTGCCTCTGCTGCTGGGTCTGCTGACCCTCCATGTACTGCCGAAAGAAGGCTAGTAGTTGCACTGCATCCACTGTCCCTGGAGGTGGCTGCTGGTAAGGATCCTCTGGGAGAACTGGGTCCTGCCTCCCTGCCGGTGGAAGCATACCCCCTGCTGCTGCTGCCGGGGCCTCAATACGAGCAAAGGTGGCAGGAGCTGCAGTCCTCTGGCCCTGCTGTACTGGCTGGGAGGTAGCAGTCCCCTCCATAGCATCCTCATGAATGGTACGCTGCGATCGAGTCTCTACCATCCTGAAGATAGATAAACAAGAGTATCAATTTCTGAGAAAGAAGCGATATAACAAAGGCGGACAATTAAAATTCAAAGGATCAGCTAAAAATAAGGATTTAGATGGCAATAAAAGAATTTTTCCTAATGTGATTGAGTACCTTCAAAAATTTTCTACTTTCTATTGCAGGCTGCAGTGATATTCTAGTTCGAATACCACTACACTTCTATTCTAGACCTGCATGGGCCACCACTAAAAACGTGTCACGACCCTCATCCTAGAGTTAGGGCACGAGACGTGGGTACGTCCAGCCTACGCCGCAGTGTCGGCGGTAGAACGCTGTCCTAGGTCACAACATCTAACAATATAAAACTTGAACAGTTCATACTCCCCTAATGGGGGTGACATAGCAGTAGTAACTCAATCACAACTAAGGCAGATGATAAGATAGCAGATAGATAGATAAAAGAAACTGCTGAATAAAAATAGAAATCCCAAGTACATCAGAGAGTCTAAGTATCTAAGATAATACAAAATCCCAGATCCCAAGTATCAATAAGTACAATCATCCATAGAATATTGTAAATAAAACATCCTAGTCTAAGGGTGTGTCATCCACAGCTAGTGGGACCTGCTGCTGGTCCAGGTCCAGGCACTCATCTAAGATAGCACCGTAATAGGTATCCACACCAGCCTCCTCCTCGTCCTCTGTAATATTTTCAACAGGTCCAATCAGGACAGGAACGAGCACAGTACATCTCACGCAGTTCATATCATGTCAGAAGATAATAAACATGCAATAGAGTATGATATATGAATAACTGAAAGAAAGTACATGAAGTAAAAGAGATAACTGTAATAGAAATATCTACTAGTGAATCAGAGTACAAGCTAGACATGTGAACATGTAGAGGTGATTCATGAGAGGTGGTTCAAGATTATATTATTTGGAATTATTCACATGCTATTTCTACTCCCCCAGCCCCAACCAATACACAAGGATCCAGACATGTTACGTTAAGGTTCAAGATTTTACTGTCTCCGTGATGAGAGCACACGTGAAATTGATTCATGGGGGACTCTGCGAACATGAAAGTACATGAATACAGAGCGAGCATGAATAGTAAAGCATGATGATACATGATGTAAGTGAAACGTACAGACATGAAGTACCTGATGCTCCTGAGGGGGATAACATTTCATGAAGGGATCCATATAGTACCAATCCGTGTTACCGACATGTCAGCATGTAAGTAAAGTAAATCTAGAGCAGGAATATAAGTTCTAGCAAGTATGAAACGGTCAGAGAATGTACTCGCCTGATATCCTAAACGTCTGAGTGAACACTGCCTGAGGAGTGGTGTCTGGCTCCTAATCAGAACAGTACAAGTCACAACATGTCTAAAATGATAAAATGAAGCTCTACTATGCATTCTACATGAGTCTAGGTCAAACTAGGTCAAGTCAACTCTTGGTCAACCAAGAAGTCAAACCTAGGTCTAACCAGTCTACCCTAGCTAGTATACACCATACACTAGTCTATAGGACTCTACACATGTGTATATTTCATATACACAAGACCACACAAGGCTACCATAGACTATGTACCTAGGTTATAGGCCATAGGCTATATCACATATAGGCCAATACACTATATATCTATATACACATATAATATGTATACCAATAGTAATATCTTTTTCACATTATATATTCATATTACATATTTATATATATCACCCTCACCCTTATATACATATGTAACATACATACACATAGAGAGAGAGGGAGAGATGGAATCAAGGTAATGTGTGTGTGTGAGTGTTCTGTGTATGTGAGTGTTCTGTGTACAGGAGAGTGTAGAGCTAATTGTTCTCAAGATATGCAATTGACAGTCCACCTATTGCCTAATTTTAGATTTCAGGTTATCAAACAGTGAAGAGTTATATGTAATTAAGTACCAGATTTCAGGAAAAAGGAAAAGGAAATCAATCATTGAAACCTACACTAATCTCAGGTAACATGTATTCATTTTTCAGTTTGAACATGATTCAGTCAATTTCAAAGGAAAGGAAACAATTAATTAGGCCTACCTAAACTCAGGTTCATGAACTCAGTTCATGAGTTCAACATACCATGAAATCTCAGGTTTACACAGGGGAAAATCTCATGTTTGTACACAACATCTTAGTTAACATGTTAGTTGATAATTCAAGTTAAAATCTAATTATCATTAGTCTCACATTCAATTACCATTGAATCTCAGTTTTATTCCTAACAGTGAAATGGGAAACAAGTTCTCAGGAATCTCAGTTTTTCATTTACAGTGATCAATCCCACATTGCATTTCAATTCCAAAAACTCAGTTTTCAGGTTGTTTAAACATAGGAATAATCTCAACTAAATCTCAGTTTTACTCAAGTTATCATTTCAGTTTTAACATTAAAATAGATACAACTATATGTTACACACACAAATCTGAAACGTATATAAGGTTCATGTACCATGTGAGCCTAAAGTCCCTATCATTAGTTAGGATATTAGGGAATGAATTCTCAGGTTATGTAAACAGTTCATCTCATTTCAGTGATTCAATTAATCAGTTACTCAGGATTTCGAAGAGCCATAGTTAGCATATTAAAACCCAAATGATATTCCCACATGAACCAGCACATAAATCCTATACAACATATATAATTAGGTGTAAGTTATCAAAGAAACTGGGATTTGAATCATCTCAGGTTTGTGTAAAATCATGGATCAGTGATGACAGTTCCTCACTGTAATTCGAATCCCTATTCATCATTATCCTTCACAAAGAATGATTTCTACAATCTAAACATGTTTTCTAATGCACAGACATTAACCCATAACAATATACATGATATATTTAACATTTTAAAAGAGAATTTAAAAGGTGAAACAGTGAGCACACTCACTGATACTCTACAGTTCAGAAATTAAGGATATTCCCATTCCCACAATTAAAACAACAACTAACCAATAGAATTTAGGTTGGTAAATCATTAGAACACACGTGCACGTGTCTACTACTTGTTCGTGTCCCACCAAGTGGACACGAGTGTGTCCAGCACACTCGAACACATACGAGTGCACTGCACAGTGCACAGTGTCGTGCAGCGAGTCCAAGGACTCGTGCACTCGACACAGGCCACGTGGTGACACGTGGTCGTGCACATGTGTAGCCCACGTATAGGGCTACCTAGTCATCACCCTGAATCGTGTCTGTAGGTGTCGTGTCCAAAGATTCGAAGCCGTATCAGTGAGAATAATTCACGTGTACAGTTCAGTGCAATATCAATGCGTGCCAAAATTCGTATCCGACACGACACTAGAAGTCCTGAAACTTGGGGAGTGACTTGTCAGTCACTGCCCTGAGTCCCACACCAAATTTGGTGGTTCCTAATGGCCTGTGCAGTGAGTACTACACGCGTGGCAGCAGGGCATTGATACCGTGACTGTACGTTTGTGTGCGTGTCCGTTTTGGACACGAGGACACCAAAACTTCGATTCAGTCCTCAGGATCCCTGATCTAGAATACAAGACCTAATTTTCCTTTCAATTAGTTTTTGAAATTAAAAACATTTTATTCTCATAGGCATTACATCGAACACCTTCTTAAAACCCTTGATACGTGTCCGATACGAACACGAAATGGATACTAACTAGTACCAAACCATTCCTACAGCTAGGGTATACCTATATGCATGCATCTATGGAATTAAAACATAATTTACTAGGGTTTCATGGGGTTTACCTATTGAGATTGAATCTCAATGAAAATGATGTGAGGTTGAGGGTTCTTTTTGAACTTCAATCCATCCAAGCACTTCAAACCCTAGCTAGCAAGCCCCATCTAGCCTCCACTACTGTAGAGGGTGATGTTGCAATTGATTTGAATCAATTTGGGCTTGATTTGGATATTAGGGAAGGAAAATTGTGAAGGAACTATTAGGGTTCTAAAGGGGTGTAAAGAGAGGCTAAAGTTTTTAATAGGATTGTTTTATAGGAAGGGGGAGGGGGTGTTTAATGGCTGCCATAGATTTGTTAGGGCTAGGTTTTTAGGTCTTGATGAGTGGCTAAGGATTGTCCAACAAATTCTAGGCATTCCTATTGGTTCAATGTCATAGGCTAACTTTTCCATAAATATCTTAGAGCAAATATCTTCCTATAATATCTAGATATTAGTAATTATCTCATGTGTCACGTCCCGCTTCCCATATTTGAAACGGTGACGCCATAACACATCTCCAGGCTACGCGCCGAAACCGCGATTGTCGCCTGTAATCATCAGCAAGAATGGAAAATACAAGGAGTTTACATGGTATTAAATATAGTGAAGTTATTATACAGGGAACTTTTCCAACAATGCTTTTACAAGTTTATTACAAAAGTAATTTACAAGATTACTGCGATAGTGCTGGTCATAACTGTGGGTAATCCCGACAGTTTACTCCTCGTCGTAGCGCGGCGATACTTCGCCGGAGGCGTCTTCTTCTTCACCTAGTGAACAAATACTAGGTCGTTTAGAAAACGACGAGCAAGTCCTCGGTCAAGGGCGATGAAATATAAATAAATAAAATTGAAATATGCGATTTTTTTTAAAAAGACTTGTGCAACTGCATATGTGTATGTATATAAATATATATATATATGCCCTTAATTTTACTAAAATGACACATGTAATCATCATCCTACTCCAGGGATTGTGAGAATTCCGAGCTTCCCTTGAGCTTTCTGTAAGATTTGCTTCCCTTGAGCAAACTGCCTACCCAAGGTAGGTATGAGTTACCCTTGGAGTAAGATGAAATGCAATTGAGAACAATAATCTGAATAATTCTCTAGATGCTTCCCGTGAACAATCCCGTTAACCTGGGATCAGGCTGTGAATTCCGAGCCTCCCTTGGGCTAAACATCTATTTGATGTTACTGTCGAAATAGATGAATTGATTTCCGAGCCTCCCTTGGGCTAGTACTCTCTATTTGAAAATAGAAGTACGGATTTCCGAAATACTGATCAGCTTTTATTGTTATTATGTTACGGGATATCTAGGAATATTCAGTTGTTCTCCCCGCCCAATGCTTCCTATATATATGAAACTTTCTAAAAATTTCCGAAGGTCAGAAATTTGACTATCTCTAGAATTTCTCAAAAATTTTGGCAGAGTCTCCTTTGTATTTAGGAGCCCCGAAAATTTACAGAAAACATATATAAATGATAAGAAAAATATGGGCTCGCCGACCCCTTCGGTGGAGCAACTCTCAACACCGGAACCACGCAAATAATAATTGGGATCGCCGACCCCTTCGGTGGAGCAACTCTCAACACCGGAACCACGCAGGAAATAAAGTACAAAAGGAATTGGAGATTTATACCTGAGCAAGCATTGATTTCCTTTCCTTTAGCAATAATTCAATTTGCGGTTTGCTATTAGCTTTGCAATTTGTCGCATAGAGCAAAATTCTTCCATCTATGCAAGACTTTATATATAATTATATGTGTACAGGTATGTATATGTATTATATGTATGTATATTTATATATATATGTAGATATATGTATAAAGAGATATATATATATATGTATGTATGTATACATATATGTATGTATATATATATATATATATATATATATATATATATGTGTATATATATATATGTATATGTATGTACATATATTTGTATGTAGACATATATCTTTATATATATATGTATATATATATGTATATGTATGTACATATATATGGATGTATATATATATATATATATATATATATATATGTATGTATATATATGTATAGTAAGACGGAATTTAAATCAAATGATATCCTTTCATAATAATTGCATGGAGCAAGAAAATAAAAGAAATAGACGGGAATTAATTCTAACTATAGATATACACAAAGTTGAATAGTGAGTAGAGAGAAACAGGGTCCTTTTTACCTTTCCGGCGTATGTTCCAGTTTTTCAGTTCCAAAATTCTTATGACCACTTACCATGGGAGAGTCCCGTATGTTCATTTGTGTTTGTTTTGTTCATGGAGAGTCCAATAGTTCATGTCCATAAATCGCATGTCCAAAGTCCGTGTTCAAAATTAATTTCTCTACTTTGTGTCTATTCGATTATTCACTTGTCCGAAATATCATACCATTTAATACTTTTGTTCATGTCAAATTAAATATTTACTAGAAATTAGTGTTTGCAACAGTTTTAATATATCATGACTTAATTTAAATATTATTAAATTCAGAATTGTAACTAACCAAAATTCAGACATATTATTCCTAAATTACATTTTCAAATCTTATGATATAAACTTTCAGATTCTTTTGGAAGATTAACCATATACTTCAACTTTCTGGTATTACCAATTTATTTATGAACTACAATTTCAGAATTTTAGTATGAAAATAAAGGGATAAATAAAATTTCCATTAGCCTAAATGGAAGAACTTGAGAAGAAGAAGAGGATGAGGACTTGCCTTGGGTTGGGAATGATCCAAATTTCTTCACAAACCCTAGGGTTCCCTTCTTGGGAAGTTGGAGTAGAGGGGAAGGAGGTGAAGAGGGAGTGGAGGAGGAGGTGGTGACCGGGGGGGGGCGGCCGGCGGCGGCAGCGGGCGGCGGGCGGCGGCAGCGGGCGGCGGCAGCGGCAGCGGGCAGCGGCAGCAAGGAGAGGGGCAAGGGGGGCGGTCGGGTGTGGGTGTGTTTGATTGTTTTTTTTTTTTCTTTTTCTTTCCTCTCTCTTTAGTGTGTGTGGGTGTGTATAAATAGGAAAAGGGGGGGGGGTGGATGAGTTGCTGATGTGGTGTGGTGAGGTGTGGTTGAGTGTGTGAGGGAGAAGGATTTAAATGGGGAGAGAGAGATTTCGAGAGAGGGAGAGAGAGATCGAGAGAGAAATAGAGAGTTCGGGAGAGGGAGAGAGGGGCGGTGGAGGTGAAGGGGGCTGCTCCTCTCTCTCTATTATATATGTATATAATTTCTTTTTCTTTCTTCTCTTTTTTTTTTCTTGGGGTTTTTCCTTATAAAAATTTCAGAAAAATAAGAATAAAAATAAAATTATTATTATTATTATTATTATATCAATTATTTGTTTTAAAAAAAAATTTGAGCAAAATATTTAAGAAGATGGAATTATAATAAAATATTAATATATTAATTTTTGGAAAGCAGCTATGACACTCTACCCACCTTACAAAAATTTCGTCCTCGAAATTTAAATTTTAACGATAAGATTTTCAAAACAATTATAAAGAGAAGCAAAATGTTCTACCCACCTTACAGAATTAGAGTAGTAATGTATTAAACAGTTAAACAAAATATCTCGAAATATAGTTATCAAAACTTCACGGAAATAAGAACAATCCTAAAATAATAGAAATCACCAAGATTTTTGAAATTCCATAAAACCAAATAGAATTGGTCAGATACCATGTTGTTTCAAACCATAACCATGTATGATCCTTGAATTCAAAATCATATTTCTTATTCTCATTTTCTGACGTGATATAGTAATCTAGTGCCTCGCCATCGCGCGTATGGCTGCAATCAAGATACCGTTTCACTATCAGGATTCATGGCTGCAGCTTTTGCTACTACGCCAATGATATCCATAAAATGATTAGGGAATATGACTGTGAAGTAACCATACATGTCAGGGAAAAATCCAATCAATTCGAAATCAAATTCAAATAGAAATTCAATTCAAGTTGCAATATCATCAATATCACTTATACAAAATATTAAAACTCAGAAATGATCTCAAAGATTTTGTTATTAGGGAAATAGAAGTCTCATCTCAAATTTTCAAATGAGAATATGAAATCAGATTCTAAATGTCAAACTCCTTGAAATCAAACACAGAATCATTATCTCGGACGTAAAATCTTGTGAATTCATGTATTCGATAATGTTGTGCCTCGCCAGCATAGGTGGCTGCACAACTTCTCTTTCCATGATAACAAAAGAACATTCGACTCAAGGCACGACAAGTATTCATTCGTATAAATCCATCCACAATATCCTGGTCAAAGCATTACCCCATAGAATAGAATCAAATGAGTAAATGAGCATGTATATTAGAGAAGGGATAATTACTGAAATTAGGAATGCTATGGAAAGATAGGATTGAATGAAAAGATTGAGGATATGATCTAAATTTTCAAATAATATTGGGGATAACGCAGAAAATAGTCGAATGGGAGAGATAGGTGAATAATAGAGAATTCAACAGATGAAGGAGAACGGTTAGAGACTCAAACAGTGATAAGTTTAAGAGGTTAAGGAATAAGAAACTAAATTCTTAACCAATTATTTACATAGTACTATGTACAACAATCATTATACAATCACTTAGACAAGCTATTGCTAGTACTAACTTATCCAATATTCATTAAGGAGATACATATATATATATATATATTCTTACCCCTCACTATCTAAGTAATGGTTCAAAAAATATTTGAATTCCTGGTTTACTAGAGATACCCATACTCAGCCCAAGATCCTTAAGGAATTTCTAGATCCTTAATAGCTCAAATAAGAGTGCTAGTCAAATCCTCAAATACATACTAATCCGGCCTAGAAGGTCATGTCTGCCCTTGTGCTACCCATAACCAAGTAAGGATACTTAATGGTTCATACTTGCTATAGGAATTTTATCTAGCTAAGCATACCAAGAATATAGTTAACATACATCAATCAAATTGGTATTCTCTGTTCTAAGGTTCCTTAAGACATTCCGTAAAGTCTGTGCCTTAGCCCATAGGATTCCAAAAATCTTGACCTACCGTCATGTCTTATCCTGCATAGGTTTCCCTAGAAGATTGGTAGGTTCCTCATCCTTAAGCTGTCAGTTTTGTAAAACCTGCAACCTATTTTAGGTCTTTTAACCTTGGGGTCCACTACGGAAATCAAAGTTCTCTGTCTAAGTCTAGAACCTACGTCTTATCTAAACCTATGGTTCATCGAAGATTTTCCATTCTTGCTGACCTGCATGGGCCACCACTAAAAGACGTGTCACGTCCCGCTTCCCATATTTGAAACGGTGACGCCATAACACATCTCCAGGCTACGCGCCGAAACCGCGATTGTCGCCTGTAATCATCAGCAAGAATGAAAAATACAAGGAGTTTACATGGTATTAAATATAGTGAAGTTATTATACAGGAAACTTTTCCAACAATGCTTTTACAAGTTTATTACAAAAGTAATTTACAAGATTACTGCGATAGTGCTGGTCATAACTGTGGGTAATCCCGACAGTTTACTCCTCGTCGTAGCGCGGCGATACTTCGGCGGAGGCGTCTTCTTCTTCACCTAGTGAACAAATACTAGGTCGTTTAGAAAACGACGAGCAAGTCCTCGGTCAAGGGCGATGAAATATAAATAAATAAAATTGAAATATGCGATTTTCTTTAAAAAGACTTGTGCAACTGCATATGTGTATGTATATAAATATATATATATATGCCCTTAATTTTACTAAAATGACACATGTAATCATCATCCTACTCCAGGGATTGTGAGATTTCCGAGCTTCCCTTGAGCTTTCTGTAAGATTTGCTTCCCTTGAGCAAACTGCCTACCCAAGGTAGGTATGAGTTACCCTTGGAGTAAGATGAAATGCAATTGAGAACAATAATCTGAATAATTCTCTAGATGCTTCCCGTGAACAATCCCGTTAACCTGGGATCAGGCTGTGAATTCCGAGCCTCCCTTGGGCTAAACATCTATTTGATGTTACTGTCGAAATAGATGAATTGATTTCCGAGCCTCCCTTGGGCTAGTACTCTCTATTTGAAAATAGAAGTACGGATTTCCGAAATACTGATCAGCTTTTATTGTTATTATGTTACGGGATATCTAGGAATATTCAGTTGTTCTCCCCGCCCAATGCTTCCTATATATGAAACTTTCTAAAAATTTCCGAAGGTCAGAAATTTGACTATCTCTAGAATTTCTCAAAAATTTTGGCAGAGTCTCCTTTGTATTTAGGAGCCCCGAAAATTTACAGAAAACATATATAAATGATAAGAAAAATATGGGCTCGCCGACCCCTTCGGTGGAGCAACTCTCAACACCGGAACCACGCAAATAATAATTGGGCTCGCCGACCCCTTCGGTGGAGCAACTCTCAACACCGGAACCACGCAGGAAATAAAGTACAAAAGGAATTGGAGATTTATACCTGAGCAAGCATTGATTTCCTTTCCTTTAGCAATAATTCAATTTGCGGTTTGCTATTAGCTTTGCAATTTGTCGCATAGAGCAAAATTCTTCCATCTATGCAAGACTTTATATATAATTATATGTGTACAGGTATGTATATGTATTATATGTATGTATATTTATATATATATGTAGATATATATGTATAAAGAGATATATATATATATGTATGTATGTATACATATATGTATGTATATATATATATATATGTGTATATATATATATATGTATATGTATGTACATATATTTGTATGCAGACATATATCTTTATATATATATGTATATATATATGTATATGTATGTACATATATATGGATGTAGATATATATATATATATATGTATGTATATATATGTATAGTAAGACGGAATTTAAATCAAATGATATCCTTTCATAATAATTGCATGGAGCAAGAAAATAAAAGAAATAGACGGGAATTAATTCTAACTATAGATATACACAAAGTTGAATAGTGAGTAGAGAGAAACAGGGTCCTTTTTACCTTTCCGGCGTATGTTCCAGTTTTTCAGTTCCAAAATTCTTATGACCACTTACCATGGGAGAGTCCCGTATGTTCATTTGTGTTTGTTTTGTTCATGGAGAGTCCAATAGTTCATGTCCATAAATCGCATGTCCAAAGTCCGTGTTCAAAATTAATTTCTCTACTTTGTGTCTATTCGATTATTCACTTGTCCGAAATATCATACCATTTAATACTTTTGTTCATGTCAAATTAAATATTTACTAGAAATTAGTGTTTGCAACAGTTTTAATATATCATGACTTAATTTAAATATTATTAAATTCAGAATTGTAACTAACCAAAAATTCAGACATATTATTCCTAAATTACATTTTCAAATCTTATGATATAAACTTTCAGATTCTTTTGGAAGATTAACCATATACTTCAACTTTCTGGTATTACCAATTTATTTATGAACTACAATTTCAGAATTTTAGTATGAAAATAAAGGGATAAATAAAATTTCCATTAGCCTAAATGGAAGAACTTGAGAAGAAGAAGAGGATGAGGACTTGCCTTGGGTTGGGAATGATCCAAATTTCTTCACAAACCCTAGGGTTCCCTTCTTGGGAAGTTGGAGTAGAGGGGAAGGAGGTGAAGAGGGAGTGGAGGAGGAGGTGGTGACCGGGGGGGGGCGGCCGGCGGCGGCAGCGGGCGGCGGGCGGCGGGCGGCGGCAGCGGGCGACGGCAGCGGCAGCGGGCAGCGGCAGCAAGGAGAGGGGCAAGGGGGGCGGTCGGGTGTGGGTGTGTTTGATTGTTTTTTTTTTTTTCTTTTTCTTTCCTCTCTCTTTAGTGTGTGTGGGTGTGTATAAATAGGAAAAGGGGGGGTGGATGAGTTGCTGATGTGGTGTGGTGAGGTGTGGTTGAGTGTGTGAGGGAGAAGGATTTAAATGGGGAGAGAGAGATTTCGAGAGAGGGAGAGAGAGATCGAGAGAGAAATAGAGAGTTCGGGAGAGGGAGAGAGGGGCGGTGGAGGTGAAGGGGGCTGCTCCTCTCTCTCTATTATATATGTATATAATTTCTTTTTCTTTCTTCTCTTTTTTTTTTCTTGGGGTTTTTCCTTATAAAAATTTCAGAAAAATAAGAATAAAAATAAAATTATTATTATTATTATTATTATATCAATTATTTGTTTTAAAAAAAATTTTGAGCAAAATATTTAAGAAGATGGAATTATAATAAAATATTAATATATTAATTTTTGGAAAGCAGCTATGACATCATGACTAGTTAACCTAATCATTCAAGGCTAATTTAGATTAGGCTAAGTTTTTAGGTCAATCCTCAAACCAACAATTAGCACATATTTAAATAATAAAAAAATTCAAAAACACCAAAAAGTCAAAATGACCAAAATACCCTTTAGTCAAAAATATGGTAGTGACAATTTAATATTTAAACTAACTACATTAGCTATTTAAAAAAATTAATTAAAATATATTCAATACTTAATCTATATTTAAATTAAATACATGACATTATTTAAACACTACAAAGAACAAATTTTAATTAAAGTACATTTAATATTTAAACCGATATATATATATATATATATATATATATATATATATATATATATATATATATATATATATATATATATATATATATATATATATATATATATATATTGTTGACACAAAGTCACAGTCAACCAAATATTGATAACATTGACTAAATAATAATTGTCATAATTCAATACGACACACGACTACTACATCCAGCTCAAGCCAGACGACAGCTCAGTTTTGCAAAATGCAAGTCATTTTTGAGTCTGTACTTTTATATTTATTGAGTCTAGACTGTTGTAAGCTGAGTCGTGCTGAGCTCTTGAGACTTAACCTATAACCTATCCAAAATCCATAAAGCTCCACATCCAAAATAAGCCCATTGGACCCTAAGACCCATTCTGTGCTCTGGAGACAGAGTTCGGGCCGAACTCTGCCTCCACACAGAGTTCGGGCCGAACTCTGTTCCCTAAAAATCAGTACCCTAAATTTTAGGGTTGGCTGGTTGCTAGTTGTCCAACGGCCAAAATTTTGAAATTTCCTACCAGAATTCTGGCCGAATTCTGCCTGATAAAACTCTATAAATAGGCCAAGAATTCTCTCATTTTCATCATCCAATCTTCTCTTCTCTTCTCTCTTAAGCTCAATACAAGCCATACCCTTCTACATCTACTAGCCACAAGCTTCCTAAATCTCGAGTGCTCAGCATCTCTCAGTTAGGAGTCTTGTGCAAGAGTTCAAGAAGTCGCTTGGAAAATTCCAAGCATCGCCACTGCGATCTTTTGTAAGAAGTTGACGTGCTCTTCTGAAGTAAAGGCACGGGGTGTAACTACTATTTCACAAATAGTGGATTTAATCCTGAGCTAGAGTTCTCAGGCCTGGACTAGTCCTCCACGAGGGAAACCAGGTTAAAATCGGCTGTGTTTGCGTATGCTTTCTTGCTCCTTATTTATTTTCGCATTTACTCTGATTATTTTTAGATTGTAAAAGAGTTTAATTTTTTAATTGAAGGACATATATAAACTCTATTCACCCCCCTCTAGAGTTGCCATATGTCCTTCAATTGGTATCAGAGCTCTGTTCTCTCAACAAGGATTAACATCCTAGAGCTGATCCATGGCAACCACACAATCCTTGATTTCCAATCACGGTGAAGGGCAGTCCACTCATAGGCCTCCCCTATTTGATGGAACTAACTACACATATTGGAAAATAAGGATGAGCTTTTATCTCAAGTCGCTAGACTTTGACCTGTGGACTATCGTCACTGACGGTTACAAAAAGCCCGCCAGAATAGTTGTCAATGGTGATCTCGTTGAGAAATCACATGACAAATATTCTGACGATGAGAAGAAACATGCAAGTCTAGACGCGAGAGCTATTAATGCTTTATTATGTGCTATAGACAGGAATGAGTTCAACAGGGTCTCTACATGCACCACATCTCATGAAGTATGGAGACTTCTAGAAGTGACGCATGAAGGTACCACCCAAGTTAAGGAATCAAAGATAAGCCGTCTCACTCAAGAATATGAGGCTTTCAAGATGAAGCCAAATGAGACAATTACGCAAATGTTCACAAGATTCCTCGACATCATCAACCCCCTGTCTTCGCTCGGTAAACAATATTCAAATCACGAGAAAATTCACAAGCTACTTAGGGGGCTCCCAAAGATTTGGAACCCTAAGGTGACAGCCATCATAAAAGAAAATGATCTCACAACCATGTCCATGGAGACCTTGATGGGAAAGCTGATAACTCATGAGCTTGACCTCAAGGACTTCGAAGAGCCTGCTCCTAAGGCTAAGGAGATCGCACTCAAAGCTCACCGACGGAGGGCTGACCCCGAAGAAACGGATGACGACAACTCGGAAGGTGACGACCAAGCTCTTCTCGTCCGCAACTTCAAGAAATTCCTTTGCTTCAACCGAAGAAAGAAGGAACCTCAAGAAGATGATGAAGAAGAGCCAACCTGCTATGGTTGCAAGAAGACGGGATATGTCCGGAAAGACTGTCCATACTTAAAGAAGAGCAGCCGTTATGAGAAACCCTACAAGAAGACGTCATCAAAGAAATATGCCAACACAAGCATTTGGCATAAAAGTGAAGCTAGTGACTCCGAGAAAGAAAAGGACTCTCCTCAAGATACGGCTAATGTGTGCCTAATGGCAACGTCCGACAAGGTATCAAACGAAACTCTTGATGACTTCACTTTTGATGAACTTGGCGATGCTTTCACCGATTTACTTAATGATCACAAAAAGGTCATTGGTAAATACAAACATGCCAAGGACAAGATCAAAAGTCATGAAGTCAAAATTCAAAGACTTTCTCTATTACTTGATAACATTAGAGACACTTCACCCACGGATGTCACAGATGAGATATCTAAGCTTAAAATAAGCTTACATGATGCCGAAGCACGCATTGAACAACAAACACAAAAAATCACAACACTCAACACGGAGCTTGCAGAAGAAAAGAGTACTAAGATGCATGGTTTGAATGTTAAGATTACTGAACTACAAGCTGTCTCTAAGAAACTAGAGACTAAATTGGAAAAATAGGTTGCTCAACCTCAAACCCAAGAGACACACACAAAGCATGATACTTCTCATACTAGTCACTCACGTCATCCACCTACAACACGTAACCATGCTTACATATACACACACTTTCACAAAGGACACAAACTACATGCACGTAGAAATAATTATTATATGTCACAAAATCTTCATGCTACACATAGGTACAATCATCACCATATTGCACAAAAACCACATCACCATCACTCTACATATAGATATCATCAGCATGCTACTCCATATAGACAATATCACCATGCCACTCCACATCACTCTACACATAGTCATCATCACCATGCTACATATCATCATACTTCTCATCACTCCACTTATAGACATCATCAGCATGCTCCTAATATAAATAGGAATGCTACATGTACTTATTGTGGTTTACATGGACACATTTCACTACAATATAGAATTAGAAGATTAGTAGATAAAAAGATATATGCATGGTTTTCAAAAACTAACTCTTCAGGACCCTCAAGATCTTGGGTACCAAAGGTCACATCTACTCTTGATGTAGGTGGACCTTCCTTCCTCAACTAAAAGTAAGTGGATTCTCGATAGTGGTTGCTCGCGGCATATGACGGGAGATGCAAATCTTTTCGTATCACTATCGATGAAAAGAGAAGGATATGTATCCTTCGGCAACAACCTAAAAGGTTATATTATAGGTAATGGTAACATTGGTTATCCTCCCTCTCCCGTAATAAAAGATGTCTGCCTAGTGACCGAGTTAAAGCATAACCTGCTCAGCATTAGTCATCTTGCTGACCATGGATATGACATTAACTTTGGACAAAACAAATGCCTTATTTATGATAGGTCAACAAGAGACATCGCTTTTGAAGGGGTAAGAGAGGATAATATTTATATTTTCTATTTGTCTAGAAATACTAATAATGCAGGTAGATGTCTATATGCTCATAAAGATGAACGATTACTATGGCACCAGCATCTTGGTCATGCCAACATGGATACTATATCCAGGCTATCGACCAAGAAGCTAGTTAGAGGCTTGCCCGATATCACATTCAAGAAGGACACTGTATGTGCCGAATGTGAATTGAATAAGGCAACCAAGTCCTCATTTCATTCCATTAACTCTGTAAGTACTACTAGACCCCTGCAACTTCTCCATATGGATTTATTTGGCCCTAGTAGAGTAGCCAGTCTTGGTGGAAAACTCTACGCCTTTGTTATTGTTGATGACTTTTCAAGATTTACTTGGGTTTTCTTTCTTACAAATAAAAGTGATGCTATTTCGGTTTTCAAGATTTTTGTTAAAAAAGTTCAAAACGAAAAAGGCTACATGATTACTCGTATCCGAAGTGATCATGGAGGCGAGTTCAAAAATTCTGATTTTGAAAAGTTTTGTGATTCTAATGGTTTTGATCATGAGTTTTCTTGTCCAAGAACTCCTCAACAAAATGGTGTTGTGGAGCGAAAGAATAGGACTCTTGGCGATATGGTTAGAGTCATGTTGAACAAGTTTTCACTTCCGAAATACTTTTGGGCTGAAGCTGTAAGTACAACATGCCACATTTTAAATATGGTGCTTATTCGTCCTATTACGAAGAAAACACCCTATGAGCTTTGGTTTGGGAGAACCCCAAATGTTTCTTATTTTAGAGTTTTTGGCTGTAGATATTTTATCCTTAACACCAAAGACAACTTGGGCAAATTTGATGCCAAAGCTGACGATGGTATTTTCCTTGGCTATGCTGCCAAGAGCAAGGGATATAGAGTTTTTAACAAACGCTCATTAATTGTGGAAGAGTCTACAAATGTGACTTTTGATGAAGATAACAGTGCAGCAGCTACTCTTGATGATGATGTTGAGCCATCAACTTCTACTCCAACGAACACCACAACCGAAACCAATTCTTTGGAGGGCTTGCCAAAGAAATTCTCTTTCAAGCCATCACATCCAAAAAAATTGGTAATCGACGAGGTTTCACGTGGAGTAACTACTAGATCATCATTAAGAGACTCTATTCCTAGCACAGCATTCATTTCACAAATTGAGCCGAAAAACATTTTAGAAGCATTTAATGATGAATTTTGGATTTCTGCTATGCAAGAGGAACTCAACCAATTCGAGAGGAGCCAAGTATGGGAACTCGTTCCTAGACCGGCTAATCACTCGATTATTGGTACTAAATGGGTTTTTAGAAACAAAGTGACTGAAGATGGTTCAGTCACACGCAACAAAGCTCGTCTAGTAGCCCAAGGATACAACCAAGAGGAAGGTATCGACTACGATGAGACGTATGCTCCTGTTGCTAGATTAGAATCCATTCGGATGCTTTGTGCATTTACAAATTTTCAAAACTTTAAATTATTTCAAATGGATGTTAAAAGTGCTTTCTTGAATGGATTTATTAAGGAGGAAGTTTATGTAAAACAATCCCCTGGTTTTGAAAATCACAAATTTCTCGACCATGTGTTCAAGCTAAAGAAAGCGCTGTATGGCCTCAAACAAGCCCCTAGAGATTGGTATGAACGGCTAAGCAACTTCTTGCTTGAGAAAGGTTTTTCAAAAGGGAAAATTGACACTACACTGTTCATAAAATCTTTCAAAGACACTATTCTTTTAGTACAAATATACGTAGATGATATTATATTTGGTTCTACTGATGAAACCCTTTGTCAAGATTTTGCCAAGTGTATGCAGACCGAGTTTGAGATGAGCGTGATGGGGGAGCTCAACTACTTTCTTGGGCTGCAAGTCAAACAAATGTCAAATGGAACATTCATCTGTCAGTCGAAGCATACAAAGGACATGCTGAAGAAATTCGACCTTGACAACGTCAAACCAATCAGCACTCCAATGGCTACTTCAACCAAACTTGAACCAGATGATAGCGGCAAACCCGTAGATCAACGTAAGTATCGAGGTATGATAGGCAGTCTACTCTACCTTACTGCTAGTCGCCCTGATATTATGTTTAGCGTTTGCCTGTGTGCTAGATATCAAGCAAATCCTAAGGAATCACACATGACCGCGGTTAAGCGTATCTTTCGATACCTTAAGGGTACGGTTACAGTGGGCCTATGGTATCCCAAGTCAACATCATTTGACCTCATTGGTTACTCTGATGCTGACTTCGCCGGATGCAAGGTCGACTGTAAAAGTACGAGCGGTACGTGTCATTTATTAGAAAAGGATTTAGTCTCTTGGTTTAGCAAGAAGCAGAATTCTGTCGCACTATCCACAACAGAAGCTGAATACATCGCAGCTGGGCGTTGTTGTGCACAAATTCTGTGGATGAAGCAAACCCTTGAAGACTACAACTTATCTTTCATGCATATTCCAATCTTTTGTGACAACACTAGTGCTATAAATCTTACTAAGAACCCCATTTGTCATTCACGCACGAAGCACATTGAAATACGTCACCACTTTTTACGTGATCATCAGCAAAATGGCACGATTAACTTAGAATTTATTGACACTGATCATCAGTTAGCAGATTTCTTCACAAAACCATTATCCGAAGAGCGCTTTAATTTTCTTTGTCGCGAACTTGGAATTTTTAGATGAAGCTGTTGTAAATTAAAATAAACCTGCATAAATATCGAGTATATCTTGATTATCTTATGATGAACTTGCTATGGGTACAAGCCGAAAGGGTCCTTCTGACAACAAGGCATAAAAGTCTAAGCGACACGGTGCACTAGTCCTCAGAACTACCGCTAGCTGGGATCCGGCCCCTGCAGCTAACCCATGGCAACTTCAAAATATTGAATTATGATATATTTCCTTGTTTATTATATGGTTCATTTTTATTTATCACTTGCTGAAATACTATTTTTTTTAACTTCATATTGCTGCTTCAAACTCACTATCTGTTATTTTTTTGTTTACCTATTGGATCTTTTCTGTAATTATACTCATGTCTTATATTGGTTTTCTTTTACTTAACCAATATTTTTCACTTTCTGCCTGATTCCTGTTCTGTGACCAAGACCCGGAATTCGGGCCGAACTCTGCCCCTACCAGAGTTCGGGCCGAATTCGGCCTGACTGTTCCAGAACCGGGAACAGTCTCAGCCGTTGATCAAAAATTAGATCCAATGGCCATGATTTGGTCCGACCAATAGAAACCCTCACCATATTTTCGGTTTCTCTTCCCTCTCCTTCCTTCTTACCACCTTTTCCACTTCTCCAACACAATTCTCTCAAAACCCTAACCCTAATTTCTCCTTTCTAGAGCTCCATTCTTCCCCAAACTCAAGGAGAAGGCTTATTTTTCAATTCTCCTTCATTGTCCATCAATAGTTTGAGGTATAATTCCATACTTTTTTATATCTCAATTTCTTTCATTTTCCATTGTGTTATGGCTCCACGTTTGCTCAACCGCGGGAAGAGACTTCGGACCGAGGGCGCATCCTCGTCGAATGCTCCTCCTCCCGTTGCACCGCCCGTTGCACCACCCGTTGCACCGGTCGTTGAACAACAACTACCAATCCATCCGTTGTTCAATCCTCCACGTCCACATGATCCAAACACTTTTGACGACCGAATTTTTGTATCACTAGACGCATCAAATGATTGGTTTAGTAATTTTCGGACACGTCCGGTGTTTGCGGGACATCCCATCAACTTTAATATATTCTCACAATATGATGCACTCTTTAATGACCTTTGCCTTGATGAACTTGTTACCATAAATTCGGTCATTTATCGTAGTGCTATTCAAATGTTTTACTGCAACTTAACCCATAATGATACTCATATTTATTCACGAGTTGCGGGAATTGATATCTCATTTGATGATTTTGAATTGGCCGAATATCTTGAGCTTCAAGAGCCAAATTCTTGGGAAAAGCTTGTTGAAGCTAGATCATTTCAATTTCCCGAAGGAATTTCACTTGAAAGCTTCAAGGACGACTTGTGTAGCCCTAACACACGTCCTCGTAAGCTTTTGGCAAAATTCATCAATCTCTATTTCTATGAACTTCATCGGATCATTTTCAACACCATTCTACCCAAAGCGGGTTCTACCGATGAAGTCACTTATTTTGAAATCTCGGCCTTATACCATCTCCACTTCCATGTTCCCTTTAATCTTCCACGCACAATGATAGATTGGATGATCAACAGTAGGAAGAAACCAAGATCTTTGGTTTATGCATTATACCTTCCTATGATCTTTCGTGCGTTTCATGTACCCCTTGATGAGTGTCCATTCTTACCTGCCCCTGCCTTCCTCTCTAAGGCAAGGAGGCTTCAGGTGGCCATTGGCTCACCAGTAGTGTCTGAGCATTCTGATGATGAGCCAGATGCCCCTCCTCTTGGACAGGATCCTCCTCCTCCTCCTGCCACTCTCGAGTCTCTTCAGACCATGCTCCGAGATCGCTTCACTTTGGAGGACGATCGATGGACTCAGCTGGATTACCGGACCACTTTGCAGATGAGTGCTATCAGCAACTCGCTGCATGATATTCGGTATTCCATGTCTCGCCATCCTTCCATGCCCATTCCTATGGAGCGAGACCCCGATCGTGAGGGATTTCGTATTAATGACCCTTGGGTTCGTCGCTACATGGATCCGGATGCGGCATTTGTGGACCCACGTCACTCATTTACTGATCCATCGGACGACGCCGGGCCCTCTCGTGCTCGATGATGGATATGGACTACTCTTGATGCTGCTACTGAGGATCTTAGATTATGGTTTATGCATTTTGCTTTTAGTTGCTTTTATGTACTTGGTTTGTATTAGACTTATTATGGGTTATGACTTTTGAAACCTTGGTAGTTCTATCAGTTTATGTCATTACGACTCTTGAGACATTTGGTTGGTATATTAGTTTATATGCAATTTCTTCTCATATCTTTTGGTGTGTTTGCCAGTTATTATTCCTTGTTTATCTTAAATTGCTAAATGCCAAAAGGGGGAGATATGTATATTCTATATTCTGTTTTGTCTATATATGCTTTTGGAAGAATGATATTAACAGGCCAACAAGCTTCACAGCATTGTTTACGGGGGCGCTATTCTTAAGCTCGACACTAATTATGGGGGAGCTTTATCTTTACATGTGTCCAGGTATGAATATTGAATATACAATTATTATTTTGTCAATTATCAATATGGGGGAGATTGTTGACACAAAGTCACAGTCAACCAAATATTGATAACATTGACTAAATAATAATTGTCATAATTCAATACGACACACGACGACTACATCCAGCTCAAGCCAGACGACAGCTCAGTTTTGTAAAATGCAAGTCGTTTTTGAGTCTGTACTTTTATATTTATTGAGTCTAGACTGTTGTAAGCTGAGTCGTGCTGAGCTCTTGAGACTTAACCTATAACCTATCCAAAATCCATAAAGCTCCACATCCAAAATAAGCCCATTGGACCCTAAGACCCATTCTGTGCTCTGGAGACAGAGTTCGGGCCGAACTCTGCCTCCACACAGAGTTCGGGCCGAACTCTGTCCCCTAAAAATCAGCACCCTAATTTTTATGGTTGGCTGGTTGCTAGTTGTCCAACGGCCAAATTTTTAAAATTTCCTACAAGAATTCTGGCCGAATTCTGCCTGATAAAACCCTATAAATAGGCCAAGAATTCTCTCATTTTCATCATCCAATCTTCTCTTCTCTTCTCACTGAAGCTCTATACAAGCCATACCCTTCTTCATCTACTAGCCACAAGCTTCCTAAGTCTCGAGTGCTCAGCATCTCTCAGTTAGGAGTCTTGTACAAGAGTTCAAGAAGTCGCTTGGAAAATTTCAAGCATCGCCACTGCGATCTTTTGTAAGAAGTTGACGTGCTCTTCTGAAGTAAAGGCACGGGGTGTAACTACTATTTCACAAATAGT
>JANAVB010008599.1:13796784-13940062 GCA_029216955.1 Iris pallida
TATAGGTGGCAATGTTATATTCACAAATGACAATGGGTTTAAAAAGTCATCTCCAATGCAAAAGTATTGAGAAGACAATACAAATATTTTTTTACAACTTCCAAGACAACTTTTACCTTTCTACTTCTTTTTTATAAATATTTTTATTCACAAATGATGATGTGGACATAAAAATATTGTGAAGTGCATTGTCTAGATCTAGACAACCAACTTCACATTGTCTTTGCCATGTCATTGCTATGTCAACTCCACACTTTATTTCACATTTGCATTGGAGAAGTACTTTTGAAAAAAATGGTTGTCATTCCTATGTGGCAACCATTTTTTTCAAACTCACAATAGGGTTGGAGATGCTCTTAGCATTATTGTTTCCCTATATTCTCCCGATCCCTTCCCTTCCTCCTCCCATGGCGATGCGGATCGCCATCCTCATTCTTTTCATCCTCTGCCTCTCTCTCGACCGTGGCCACGCTCTCCAGGTGCCAAGTACTCACCCCAAATCAATCAATCAGAATCTCCATTTCTGAATAATCAAAATTTGATTTTTTGGGGTTCAAGATTCGTTGATTCGAACTAATTTCCTGTTGTATTTTGATTATTTTTCTCGTTTTTTTAGTTATTTCTTGTAAAGGTGACATGGACCAAATATTTTTGTACGGTTTGTACGGACACGGGGACGCGGAACCAAAATGGTGTACAAGTAACGGGATCTTCACGAGTCGCGTAACTCTGATTGCTTTTGGTGTTGGATACGTTGACGAAACGGATAGATTCTCTCTAATTTGCGATCCTTTAGGGTTTAGGCGAAAGTTCTGTTGGATTTTGGTTGGATTCTTGATTCTTTGTGCTTTCCCTCAGGTTGCACGACGTGGACACGAGATGGCACAATGCGGACACTGCGCGTGAAAAGTTTGTCGTGTCCTAATGCATTTTTGGCGTGCCAGTGCCTTGTCTAGTATTTGTCCGGCACAACACGAACACCGGACCAACGTCGTGTAGACTAATGAAATCTTCACAGTGAAAGAGGATTTATGCTTCCCCAGAAACATAATGAGAATCAAGTCGAGGAAACCTCTGGTGAGAGGGCCAACTTGGTTAATGGAAATTAGTTCTTCAAGATTTTATTTCACTTTGGGTCTGCTTGGCAATTGTAGGGGTACCGGTTATGAGGTGTTTTGAGAGTAGCAGTTACGAGAGGTCCGATTTTGGGTGGTTTTTAAGTAACGGCTTTTAAACCAGTCCAATCTGTGCTTGGTAATTCACTAACTAGCGGTTCTGAAAGTTTTTTACACGAATAAAATTAAATAGGAAAGGGTATTGGTAGTTATAATTATATATTTTTGGTGAGGATATAAATGGAATAAAATAATAAAACCCCTCAAAACTCACCGATTTGGGGTGCTTATAAGTTATAAAGCCATCCAAAATTACACTACACCGGTTTTGGGGGATTTTTGAGCCGACCAAAACCAGGCACCGTGTTATATGAATAAATAGCTTAGCAAGAAATCAAAACAAATGTAACTGTACCAAAGAATGCTTCTACAAAACAGTGAAAAAGAAAAAAAGCCTGTTGGAATAAACAACGTCACAGGAAGATGAAAAAAAGAGTTGGAACAAGAACCAAAATGCATTAAATTCATATAATGCCCACGGTTACTTGCTTAGAAAGAAAACACGCCTATGAAGACTACGCCTCATAAAATTAACAAGCAAAGGTTTCATAAACGGTCGGTTCAAACACTCCAAAACCGGTGAAAACACTGTTACCAAGTAGAACCTTCGTGTTGTACACATCTAACAAGGGAATTAGTTCTCAACTTATTCCCAAGTCCAGGCTACATAGTCGCCATTATCTGACCACATGGACATTTTGATTTATCTACCACCTGATTCATTGCCGCTTAATCCAATTTATAGGACACCGATAATTAAAGTTTTGAATCATATCGTGGATTATTCTTATGTCAAGACAAAACGGAGGGAATAGACTTCCCCCGTGTTTCATTAAAAATAATTGACGAAACGTCCCAATTACCAAAGGAGACCGATAACATGATGAAAGATAAAAAAAAGCCTACAGGCTCCAATACAACTATTGACCATAACTGATAACTCTGTGGGTCAGTCGCTAGCTTCTACAGTTAGAAGCTATCAAAGTCGTGGACTAGATGCACGTCATCCACATGAAATATCCTTTGCCATTGGCGAGACCCCCGGCCCAAAAGTCCATCGTTTTAGAGATATGGACCACTGAGGAGAAGACCAAAGTAGACGTCCAAGATTTCCATGTCAACCATGCTTGTTACTTGTGTGTCTTTGATGTGGTCCTTCCCCACTCATCAAACCCGATCGCGTACATGTTGTGACGTAGTCTCCTCCGATTTGCAACCCCCATAACATATGCTCCATATTGATTCTTTACCTTTTCGGCCTCTTGTCGAATAAGACAAGTAAAATGCCTTTCTGCTGCAGCAACCTTACCATGGTGCTAACTGAAACATACCATCGTGACGTGGACTTTGGCACCCTCGGCTGTTGTGGTCCCTCGTCGATTTCATAATGTGAATTCTTAAATGGGGCGGGCAAGAATTAAGGTGACTAGTGAAGATATCCAGAGGAAGAAAAGTGATTCAGGCATGGTTTTCATAGTTTAGTTATAATATAATAGGGTTTGAGTTACATATTGCGAGTGAGTGATTATTTTTAAAGAGGAAGAAAGTTATTCTTAATGACTGATATGTATGTGGGAATATGTATGAGTGAGGACAATTGTTTTTAAATTGATATTCCTACTATATGTTGCACTGAGCTTAAGTCTTTATATGTCTCATTACTTCAGTTGAAAGTGATCCTGCTAGGGACATGCTGGATGAGGTCCCAAAGTGTATGTTGTTTGCCAATTATATTGTCTTTATCGGCAAGACCATTAAAGGCACTAAATCTCAAGTTAAAATGTAGAAACTAAACAGTTAAGAAGTACTTGGACCTTATTTCAACAAAAACAAGGAGGGATAAAGTTACACTTAATTTTTATTATTAATTAATAAATAGATTTATTAACCACAATTTTTTCAACAAAAACAAGGAGGGATAAAGTTACACTTAATTTTTATTATTAATTAATAAATAGATTTATTAACCACAATTTTTTTGTTAATTAATAAATAGATTTCTTAACCACCTTCATTTTTATTCATCGTGCAGGTGAGATTTAGGATGTTGTCTGTAGAATCAAAGTGGACAACTTAGTGGAGTGCTTCTAAAGTACTACTTGATTGTGGGGTGCCCATGATGTTGGAGAAGAAGTTCACAAGAAGGCTATTCAATTAGCCATACCTTATGGATGCTTGCCAGTCAAGGAGCAACACATCCAAAAATGCATGTAGCTTAAGTGAGTTGTCGATTTGGATGTATGGCGATACAAGAAAAGTGACATTAAGGAATAGGTTCATTTGTTATCGGTATCGTCAGTTATGAATAAGCTACTGCAGAATTGTTTGAAATGGTTCGAAAATTTACAATTAAATTGATTCGTGTGAGGGTTCTTAAAGGAGTGGTATGGTTGTAGTTGAAGGAGTAGCACGTCAAAAAATGCATGTAGCTTAAGTGCATTGTCGATTTGGTTTATGGCGATACAAGAAAAGAGACAGTATGGAATAAGGTTATTTTTTTTGTCGTTATTGTTAATAATGGATAGGATACTGCAAACTTGTTTGAAATGGTTTGGACATTTACAATTAAATTGATTCATGTGAGGGTTTTTGAAGGACTGGTAAGGTTGTAGTTGAAGGTGCTACTAATGAGAGGTGAACCAAAAGAAATATGGGTTGCATTGTTAAACAGTAAAAAGGTCTGAGGTTTGCTATATAACTGAGATGACCTTGGTATAGTTGAATTGAGAAAATAGATTTGTGTAGCTGACCCCAAAGTTTGATTATAGGGATGAATGGAAGAAATGTGTTCATGTAGAAAAGCTTTAGATTTTTTTGAACTTCTTAGATCTGGTTACTCCTGAATCTCCGTTTCCATTAGTTACCAAAATGAGTTCTTGTTGCTCTTCGCTTTGCACATCAAGAAGCTAAACTTTTCCAATCTCCTGGGTAGGTAAATGAATACCTGTATGGTGAAAAATAAGCTAACAAATTTCTTTTCCCACATGACAAGTGGCCTTTTCAGAGCAATTTTAGCAGGATGTTTGGCCCTTATTTGCTCTCTAACAACTAATTTGCCTTGTAAGCACTGATTAGAAAGATTTAAGAAACATTCAAGCCTGCCTCATGTTTATAATGACAATGAGAATAAGAGTCCAAGATAACTCGAAAATGATGTCCAAGACTCCAATTGTAGTCCCTCACAACAAGCCAGTTTCCCCAGTAGACCTTACAACCACTATCAATTTGTTACAACCGCCATCAATTTGTTGACTAAGTTTGGGGTTGGTAATATGTACTTTAGGTTATCTTTTCAGCTATGTTGTTTTGACAGTAGACATTCATGTTATCTACTGTGTCACTCCTGTTGGAATTGCTAGAGAAGGGGGAGGGGATGGTTGTGTGTGTGTCATATGTGGGCATAAATGTATTATAGGTGACTTAGTGTCCTAGTTCCATGAGGCTCTCTCAAATGCAGGTTTTGGAAGGGTCAATGCTTTTATCCGGTTTTGAGACCTCGAGTAGAAAGGAAAAAGAAGGCAACTTTTGATAAATAGAGTTTTACTTCCAACTCCAATTGTCAGATTACGACATAAACAATTATCTGAAAGGCACCTCTCAAAATAATTCATACTCCCCTCAAACTAACCTTTTTCTCTAACTATACCGCATAACTGCTGCCAATTCAAAGAAAAGCACACCAGAACCCGAACCTGCAGACTTTCTGCTTCCCCATTCTACTTGATCTACAACTCTCACAGCTAGGAACTAAAACAGACTTTTATCCAATTATAGAAAAGATAAGCCCATTGGGCTGCAGTTCACTTGGATTCCTGAGTAATCCTCTGTTTTTGGTCCGTCAGCTGTTGCTTGCTACATTCATCCTGCATTAAATCTCTGTTTTGGAGTGAGTACTTTACTGGCTTCGCCAATCACAGGTGCACATATTCACCACTCTGAACCTCATGCCAGATGAATTTTCATCTGTTTAGAGCTCTTCTAGCAAATCCATGTCAACTTTTCAGAAATCTTCTTAGATAGGACTTCTAGAAAGCACATTTATAAAATCCTGTGTCATCTTTTTCTAGGTGAAAATTCATCTTTTGTTAGAAATATTCAAGTTTATATGTACTTTTGCTGAAGTAGCATGCGAACTTCAATTGTCAGCATTTCCATTGTGTGTAACATGCCAGCTCATTAGTCTAAGACTGAAGAAGAACATTTTGGACTTGTTTGATATAGTTACATTAAATTGTGCCTACTTTTATGTAGTTAAATACCTATTATGCTCCCCACAAACCACGTAACCCTAACAACCATCCAGCCACCTAAACCATATAGAACTCTTGTTATAAGGACTCTCAATGAGGACCTATGTTTTTGGAACGTATAGGCAAATGATGACGACATTTTGATCCTATGTCAAAAGAGAGACAATTTAAGGGACATATTGAAACTCTTTAACATCAACACCAATCTGACTATCTATATTGTGGAACTGGATGTATTTTTGTCCGTATTTTGATGATTTATTTTGTAATTAGTATCTTCTTAAAAGTTTTCATTTTTTAAAATTATGTTCTTTGTGTTCCTTCTGATTTCTAAAACTCAAATTTCTTTTGTTCGATTTTCTAGGAGTTTGAGGCAGCTGATGGCACCAGGTAATTTGCATTGAGATCAAATTCTTCATGTTGTATGTGGACTACGCTTCCAACTTCTGTTTTAATGTTACCAATGAAGCAGCTTTACTCATGTCATCGGTAAAACAGTAGTATTTTTGTTTAGATCCCATACCTAGGCACTCGTATAATTGTATCTTTAGTTAGGCTCAATCTTGATTTCGTCATTCTATGGCCTGGTATTTCTTGTTATCATCTGTTTCAAGTTTCAACTGTCATGATGTCATCCCTGTGACATGTCGTTCAATAGGTTACATCATCTGGGACTATCATGTTCTTTAAGTCAGTCTTCCTCCTTAATGCAGAGGCCCTCATGGAACTAGTTTTAGTGTGGACAAAGGCTACATATTACGGAAATTTATCAAATTACTAATCACCAGTTTATTGAGCTCTTGAGTTTGGAATCTGGATGTTGTCTTTCCTTATTCATTATGTATAAGATTTATCTTCACTTTGATTTCTTTCATCTCAATATTAGTGTGGACAAAGGGTATAAATTATGGAAATTTAATTGATCCTTGATCACCAATTCATTGAGCTCTTGATTTTGACATTGTCTTTCCTTATTCATTTTGTAAAAGATTGCTCTTCACTTTGATTTCTTGTTAGTACTCTTAAGCAGGATGTTCCACAGAAACATGAAGTTCATTGCTCTAGGGAAAGGAGCAGAGCAGCTTGGAAAATTATCGAGGAGGTATTGAGAGAGTACCATCTGGCACTAGTCTGTATAGTATTGTTTCTCTTGATTCTTTTATCTCATTTGAATATCTGATGCAGTATTTAACGCCTTTTGTGGAGGAAGAGCAATACGAAATCCCTAGCAAATGTAGGCTTCATCCTGATAATGACATGTTTCGAGAACAAGAGGAGCACAAAATTCACATCGACACAAATGAGTGGAGATGTGGACTTTGTAAGAAAAGCTTTCGTGTGGAAAAATTCCTTGATCAGCATTTTGACAACAGACACTCCAATCTGATTGATGATGTCTCTCTCTCTCTCTCTCTCTCTCTCTCTCTGTATTAACTTCCATTGTAGTTTGCTTTTGCCATGCCCTTCTTAAAATTTTTAATTCTGATATTAGACGCTATATTTAATGTATATGAAGGCTAATATCGATTATCAAGAAGTAATGCAAAGGTAATGATGTCTAATAAGAGGCAAAACAATTAAAACATTTCTCAATCTTATTGTCCTACTCTCAGAACTAGTCTCAAGTAGTGAAGTATCTCCATTTTATATGCTTATTATCTGTCCATCCCATCCATCTCATTGCATATTTTTTGGGACAACTTGAGGACTAGAGAGTATCCAGGAATTATAAATCCAATGGGACAAGGAAAGAAGTATCATCATTTTTCAATTTAACATGCAGAAAAAGTTAGAATCAGTAAATTCAGTTTCTCAAAATAGGAGGTACAAAACTTTTTTTTTTCCTGCCAAAATGTTGGCGAATGGCCCACTATAGGAGACAGGTTAACTCAATAGAGATTAGAAACCTTAACCATAACTTATTCCGTGACCTGCTATTTTGATTTTGGAGTTATATTATTCCTGAGCATTCAACCATTCTTTCTCCATTTAAAGTTCCAACATTTCATGAACAAGTAGAGTTCTGAAAATTGAACCAAATGTGTTTAATATCCATGTTTCAACGAATTTAATGCATGCTCAGTTTAACAAAACTTATAAGCACAAATTTAAATATTGGATAACAATAGTGAATAATAGTATTCCAGACTTGACTTGAATCTATTGGGAACATGTAAGTACTTTAAATCAATATTAAGCTTCAGAAATTATTTTCTTTTGACAAACATATAATGGTGTATTGTAACATATAAGGGGGTTATGACATTATGTTTTAATCACATTTAATAATGATAACATCAAACTTTATTGCAGATAGTAGAACCTAATCTCATATAGCAGAAATACCATGTTTAATCCTCATTGATGATTTTTAGAGCTAATTAGAGAGATTTAAAGTATGGCATACATTCTTTTTTGTAGTCTTTGTCAAGGATACCTTTCACTTGTGTTATGGCCACATATTTCTATCAATTGTAGAAGAATATGTGAAAAATTACGGAACTGAAACATATGCCTAACTCTTGGGCATATTTATGAATAATGACTAATTCTTTGGTTCTCCTAGGCCTCCATAGCGTGTCTGAACCCACTTAGGCATATTTTTGAATAGTGACTAATTCTTTGGTCAACTATGTTACACTTTGTTAATATATGCTAATAGTTTTGAATAATAAATTAATAATTGCCTCATTGTTTAATTGCATAATTTTCTCTTTCTAGTTTTCAGCAGTTGCTTAAATTGCTCAAGTCTACCCATTTGCTTGATTTATGGTTTCTTAATGTTTAGAAAACTTTGGGTTTATTAGTGTTTAGACTCCTTTTTTAATTTTCCGACACTATATATATATATATATATATATATATATATATATATATATATAGTTTATGAATTTTAAATATTAGAAAATGTCACTCCTTGCTGCCTTGCGGTTGCTTTTGTCTTTTGCAGTATTAAGTGTGATCAAAGTGTTTTTTACAACAGATAGCAACATTTACATTCCTAAGATTCCTTCTTTTTTCACTTGATTCTCACAGACTTCGTCTTTTCAGTAGTAATCATATGCCTGTTAGTGCAACCGATCACTTTCATGACTTAAAGTTTCTCTAACATGCCATCATTAAGTATATGTTCCTATTGCCAATTTATTTCTTCAACATAATCCAAAATGAATACCTCTTATCTGCACCAGAGTCAAGGTCGTTGCCTGGCAGATTTATGTGGGGCACTGCATTGTGATTTGATGGATGACACCAAGAAAAGCAAGAATAAATGCAACCCTGGAGCTATGTCAAGGAACCGCCACCTTTGTGAGGTTTTGTCCTAGCTTACTTACTCTACTATCAGCTTCCATTTTCTATAAAGATCTTGGTCAATACGAATATAAAGATTTTTGTCACAATACAGTTGATATTTAATTAAACAATTCTGTCGCATCAACCGACGTATATACTGCTAGTATTAGGAGTTCCCTGTCCCAAATGAGCTAATGATTTTACTTGACAAACTTCATTCAGTGGAAACTTATGAACAATCATTTCCTACATATACTGTTTCTTTTTTCATAAGATACAAAATATATTTTATGCAGAAAGGGACGACCTAACTTTTCATTCTTCTGATGAACTGGAAATGATAGCCTAGTTTTATAGACATCTAAGAGACTCTACAATAGACTCTCTTATAAGATTATATATATGCCACTATATAATAATTGGTTTTAATTTCAAATTATATGTTGGAGTAAAACACTGGAAAACAGTGAATATTAAGATCCACGTCCAACAATCCCATATCCTCTATCCCTTGCCTCCCCCACCCCACCCAACTTTCCTAACGTTTAAGTACTTAGATTCTAGGCAAGGTTGTGAAAAGCGCCAGGCGCTAGTCGGGCGGGCACCTGCCGCCTAGCGCCTAGCCTGCCTAGGCGGCTGCCTAGATCTAGGCAGTTCATGAATAAATAAAAAATCCAAAAAATATACTAAAAATTGCAGAAAAAGGCCATAAACTCCCAAAACGTGCATAGTCGGACGTCGGGGGGTCTAGGCAGACGTGGGGGGGGGGGGTCTAGGCGGACTTCGGGCATGCCCAAGGGCCTAGCACCTAGGCGGCTGCCTAGACCGCCTTTTAGAACAGTGATTCTAGGTCTCTGCCATTTAGGTGCCCACAAAGTCTATAGAAGAAAGACAATGGTCCTCACAAGATGTAAAGATACCCTTCATATAAATTGACTGCCAAGAATATAGAATTTTGTGTAGTGTCTCTACAAAGTTTCATAGTTAATAAACAACAACGTTTTGCAAATAAACCCTTATTTTTGGTTCACCATATTTGTCCTCTGATGCGAGCGCACCTGGCGCCGTACCTTCCTCGGGTGGTGGAGGCGTCATCACGTACGCACGTCGCAGGAGACGCGGAGGAGCTGTTTAGACATTTTATTTATTTTATTTAATTTTAGTCATGGAGGGTTTTATTTTATTTAATTTTAGTCATGGAGGGTTATTTTGGTTTTTCACCACAAATAACCCTCCTCTTTGCTTTTTCTATATATATTAGGTCTAGCCGTCTTTTATTGCTCATGCTTGTATTGAGAAGAAACTCTTAAGCGTCATTCAGAGGGATTTAGACTTTGTCCGTCCATCAAAGTTGGAAGTTTGTTCTTTTCTCTAATAAAGATCGTTCTTTTCCTTCTATTTCTATTTTTCTATAAATTATTTGTGAATCGATCTGGTCGATTCACATCAATTGGTATCATAGCTCTCTACGAATCCATGGCGCACGGGACGAGGAACACGATCGAGGAGAAGATCCAAGGTCTTCGTGAGGATCTCAATCTCGAGATCGAGGGTTTGAAGGCGGCAATCAAAGATCAAGCGTCCACGCAGGAGGAACTTCAAACCGAGGTGCGGAGCATGCGGAAGGAGATGACAATGATTCCGGCAATGATGACAACATTGCAAGACATCTCCAAGAAGACCGGCGCCGAATCGACGAGCCAACCGGAGGCGACAGCAGCCCAAACCCTAGGTAGCCGCCTAGGGTTTGCTCCGACAAACCTCGACGAAACCGAGGATTCCAGCATCACGACCGCCGTCGATCACCAGGATCCAGGCGGGCCGGCGTCGGCGGGAGGAGGCCGCTGGCCGGCCGCAGACGCGAGCCAGGGTTGCTGGCCGATCGCCGCCGACCGCCAGGGCCGCTGGCCGGTCACGGCCGACTGCCAAGACCGCTGGCCGGCCGCTGTCCGGTCGCCGCCGATTACCCGGGCCACGGCGGGCCCCCGCCTCCTGCGGGGAGTGTCCTAGGACCGGCCGCCGACGAGTGGGGGGAGCCCAGCAGCACAGCACCCCCTTCGGGGGGTGCCCTATGACAGCCAACCCTCCACGGGGGTCGGACAGGGGGAAGAGATCCCCCAGGAGGGGCAGGGACCGTGGGAGGCGGTCTATGTTGTACTGGGCGCTAGACGAGACGAGGCGACATGCCATCCGCCTCGCCTAGGCGCGCCTAGGCGTCGCCTAAGCGCCCGCCCAGAATCTGTTGCTCTTGAATTAAAAAATTATGCATTTATGTATACAACAAATATGTAGTATAACTAATAAGCAATAAACATTAACCAATAAGTACTAAAAGTAATATAAGAAGCCAAAAAGATGAAATAATAAATGTTCAACATCAAGAAAAGATAGTAAATATAATTGTGCGGCCCTAGGCGACCCTAGGCGGGTCATTTTTTCCCTGGGCGACCCTAGGCGGGCGCCTAGGCGAGCATCGCCTCACCTAGGGTAATTTTTCCCAGGTCGAGGCTAGTCCTCTGTCACAGGCGCGCCTAGGCCGCCTAGGTGTCGCCTGTGACAACATAGGAGGCGGTTTCGGAGGCAGCAATTTCTGTGGGGGAACGGCAGCTCCCGCTCACTTCCAGGAGCGGTATGGAGGAGGTGACGAAGTTTCGTACGTGGTCCACCGGCGAAACACAGGCCGGTGGGGAGGAGGTCGAGCCAGAGATGACATATAACATGGAGACCTTAGCGCTAACCGCCGGTTTAAGAAGCTGAAGCTACCTACGTTTGAGGGTGCGGATCCGGACGAGTGGATCTTTCGTGCGGAGCGCTACTTCGAGGTCATGGAGTTGACTGAGACGGAGGTACTCAGATGCATCGGGATCTACTTCGAGGGCCAGGTCCTGGCGTGGTACCGGTGGAGGTCGGCGAGGACCCCATTCCGCAGCTGGGAGGAATTGACTGCATACCTTTTGGACCGATTCCAGGAGACGGCCGGGGGAGACTTCTACGAGCAGTGGTCTTTTCTACGACAGGAGGGAACGGTTCGGGACTTCGTAGCGAGGTTCGAACTGTTATCCGGACGTGTCAGAGGGGTATCGGATGAGCTGCAGATCGGGATGTTTATGAAGGGCTTGAAGCCCTCCATACGAGCGGAGCTCCGGTTGCAGAGTCCGCAGTGCTTAGAGGATCTGCTCCGCCTGGCTCATATGGCAGAGGAGAAATTGACAGAGGAGAGACGTCTTAAGGGCGCTTGGGGAGCATCGGGGCAGCGCAGTCAGACGGGCCCAGTACTTCCACGACCAGCAGCGGGGGCTCAGGCACCAGTACCACTTAGACCCGCAGGCGGGACATGGGGCTCCATAGTACCGGGGAGGCGCCTGTCGGATGCTGACATGAAGGCGAGAAGAGCAGCTGGCTTGTGCTTCAGATGCGACGAGAGGTTCACTCCCGGTCATCGATGTGCGAGCAAGTTGCTGCAGATCGTGATCTTGCCCGACGAGGAGGAGGATCCGACGGAGGAAGAGGCCGCTATAGCAGCAGATGCTGGGGAGGAGCAGGATCATGTGCGCATGGATGTTGCGGAGGTGACCCTCAACTCTGTGGTAGGGTTCACTCCGAACCACACTATGAAGTTGGCGGGAACGTTGGGAGAGAAGACGGTGACGGTGCTGATCGACAGTGGGGCAACCCACAACTTCATCTCTCAGAGACTGGTCGAGCGGCTTGGCCCAGAGTTAAGTACGGCGGAGAAGTTCACGGTGTTGCTGGGCACCGGGAAGATGGAGGAGAGCAAGGGCCTATGCAAGGGGGTGTCTCTCTCACTGCAGGGATATCGGCTGACGGAGGACTTCTTACCATTGGAGCTGGGCAACGTCGACATCATATTGGGGGTCCAGTGGCTGAAGAAGCTCGGGGAGATGAAGGTGAACTGGAAGCTTCTACGGATGGAGTTCCTAGAGGGAGGCGAGACGGTGGTGCTGAGGGGGGACCCGACTCTCTGTTTCTCGGTAGTGGCCCTCAAGGCCATTACGCGAGCGTTGCGGACGGGAGGAGAGGGGTACCTAGTAGAGTTCCAGGGGTTTTCGGTTGAGGGTGAGACACAGGAGGAGACCCCTGTGGAGGTGAAGGCGGTGTTGGAGCAGTACTCTGAGGTATTCCAGAGCCCGCAAGGGCTACCTCCGATCAGAGGGCACGAGCACGCGATAGTACTACGTGGAGAGGGAGCACCGGTGAGCGTGCGTCCCTACAGGTATCCGCATCTGCAGAAGGACGAGATAGAGCGGATGGTGCGGGAGATGCTGCAGGCTGGGGTGATTCAGCCAAGTGTGAGTTCTTTTTCGTCACCGGTGCTTTTGGTGAAGAAGAAGGACGAGAGTTGGAGATTCTGCGTCGATTACCGGGCGCTGAACAAGGAGACGGTCGTTGACAAGTTCCCTATTCCGGTGATCGACGAGCTGCTAGACGAGCTACATGGGACGGCTTCGAAGATCGACCTCAGGGCGGGGTACCACCAGATCCGGATGCGGCCAGAGGACGTGCCAAAGACTGCCTTTCGGACCCACGAAGGCCACGAGTTTTTGGTCATGCCTTTTGGCCTGACCAACGCTCCGTCGACCTTCCAGGCTTTGATGAACAAGGTATTCCAGCCTTACCTTCGGAGGTTCATCTTGGTCTTTTTCGACGACATCCTCGTCTACAGCAGGAGCATGGGGGAGCACATGGACCACTTGGAGGTGGTGTTTAGGGAGCTGATGGCGCATCAACTATACGCCAACCGAAAGAAGTGCAGTTTCGGTTTGGCACAGGTGGAGTATCTGGGGCACGTGGTGTCAGCTGAGGGGGTGTCGGCGGACAGGACGAAGATAGCGGCTATGCTGGATTGGCCGGTGCCCACTACACTACGAGCACTTCGAGGCTTCTTGGGGTTGACGGGCTACTACATGAAGTTCGTCAAGGGATACGGCACTATCGCATGGGCCCTCACGGAGCAGCTAAAGAAGGAAGGGTTCCACTAGGGGGAGGAAGCCACCAAGGCCTTTGAGGCCTTGAAGGTGGCTATGACGACGGCACCGGCGTTGGCCTTACCCGATTTCAGCAAGGCGTTCGTGGTAGAGACGGACGCGTCAGGGTATGGCCTCGGGGCGGTACTCATGCAGGAGGGGAAGCCCATAGCCTACTTTAGTCAGGTGCTTTCTGCTAGAGCCCGGCTAAAGTCGGTCTATGAGAGGGAGCTGATGGCCATTGTACTGGCAGTACTAAAGTGGAGGCCCTATCTGTTGGGGCGGAAGTTTGTGGTCAGGACCGACCAGAAGAGCCTCAAGTACCTCATCGAGCAGCGACTCGTTACAGAGGAGCACCAGCATTGGTTGTCCAAGTTGGTGGGATACCGGTTCACGATCGAGTACCGGCCGGGGCTAGAGAACAAGCTGCTGATGCCTTGTCGCGACGGGAGGAGGTGGTGGACTTGAGGGCGCTGTCACGACCTATATGGCGGGACTGGGAGCCGATGTTGCAGGAGGCTGAGCATGACGCGGGGTTGCAGCACATACGGCAGCAGATAGAGAGCGGCAATGACGGTCCAGCAGGCTATACTGTAGAGGGTCGCCGACTGCTCTATCAGGGAAGGATGGTGCTACCGAGGACTAAGACATTCATTCCAGTATTGTTCCAGGAGTTCCATAGCTCCGCGACGGGAGGACACTCGGGAGTTCAGCAGACCTATCAGAGGATGGCCAGGGAGGTGTTTTGGCCAGGGATGCAGAGATGCATCGCACGACTGGTCGCCGCGTGTGACGTCTGCCAACGTCACAAGTACATGGCTATGGTACCAGCAGGATTATTGCAGCCGCTGACTCTACCAGAGAGTTTGGGAGGACATCACTATGGACTTCATCGACGGGCTACCACGTTCAGAGGGGTACACGGTGATCATGGTGGTGGTGGACAGGCTGAGTAAGTATGCTCACTTCATTCCTTTGAAGCATCCTTACACAGCTGTTACAGTAGCGACGACTTTCCTGAGGGAGGTTATACGGCTACATGGGGTACCAGCTTCCATTGTCTCCGACCGGGACCAGGTATTCATGAGTCTCTTTTGGAGGAAGCTGTTTAGGGTACAGGGCACGGTCCTGAAGAGGAGTACCGCTTACCATCCCTAGACGGACGACCAGACGGAGGTCGTCAACCGCAGCGTGGAGACTTATTTGCGGTGCTTCGCCTCTGATTTCCTCCGGCAGTAGCACAGATGGTTGGCATGGACAGAGTACTTGTACGACACTAAGTACCACTCGAGGGCGGGAACGACCCCCTTTTAGGGTGTTGTACGGACGAGACCCTCCTCCTTTAGTCCGATTTGGAGACACTCAGACACCAGTGGGGCAGGTGGAGGAGTACATAGAGGCGAGGGATGGGATATTAGAGGAGTTGAGAAAGCATTTGTTGCGAGCACAGCAGGTGATGCGGGCTCAGGCGGGCAGGCATAGACGGGACGTAAGCTTCCAGGTGGGAGATATGGTTTATCTCAAGCTGCGTCCCTACAGGCAGAGGTCGATGGCGAGGAGGCAGAACGAGAAGCTGGCGGCTCGTTACTTTGGTCCATATCAGGTGGAGGCCAGGATTGGACAGGTGGCATATAGGTTGAGGCTACCGATCACTTCGGCGATTCATCCCGTTTTCTACGTATCTTAGCTGAGGAAGGCGGTCGGGGATCATGCGGTGTCGCCTACTCTTCCTCCTACACTCACGGAGGATATGGAGGTGCAGTTGGAGCCTTTGGAGGTATGGGCAGTTCGGCAGGGACCAGGACAGACGAGAGAGGTTCTGATTCACTGGATGGGACTACCAGACTGCGGCGCGACTTGGGAGGACTATGCGAGATTCCAGACACAATTTTCGGATTTCCACCTTGTGGACAAGGTGGCTCTTTTAGGGGGGTATTGATGCGAGCGCACCTGACGCCGCACCTTCCTCGGGTGGTGGAGGCGTCATCACGTACGCACGTCGCAGGAGACGCGGATGAGCCGTTTAGGCAATTTATTTATTTTATTTAATTTTAGTCATGGAGGATTATTTTGGTCTTTCACCACAAATAACCCTCCTCTTTGCTTTTTCTATATATATTAGGTCTAGCCGTCTTTTATTGCTCATGCTTGTATTGAGAAGAAACTCTCAAGTGTCATTCAGAGGGATTTAGACTTTGTCGTCCATCAAAGTTGGGAGTTTATTCTTTTCTCTAATAAAGATCGTTCTTTTCCTTCTATTTCTATTTTTCTATAAATTATTTGTGAATCGATCTGGTCAATTCACATCATCCTCCCACTTCAACCACCACTCAGATTACCACCACCTTCCTGTATTCTCCAGAGGAGAGGGAAGGAGAATGAGAGAGGAGGACCCTCTCCTTGGGCTTGGCCCAAAGTGCAGTTCTGACGGCCACATATCTTGGCCACGACATATCTGCTGGCATATGACAGCGGTCTGTATGCTGGCTGAATGAAAGATTCTCTCTCTCTCTCTCTCTCTCAGTATTGACTGGCATATCTTCCTGCCTCTGACACTGCTCGAGGAGAGACGTTGGTCGGGGGTGCTAATTTCTGAGGAAACAATAGGAAGCGTGGGGTGTCTCAAGATTTGCTAACAATTATATGCCTTTTCTGCACCTGACCTTTAGTTAGGATAATTAAGTAGATGCAAAGAGCATGGGCCTGGATACCTATTTGCTTCTTCAACCTTTGTGACCTGAGCAGGGCTGTTATAGGAACTTTGTCTTTCTCATATGAAAGCTAACTTTGTAATTCATATGGAAGATTTGGCCGTGTTGAACCATCATTTTCTTGACGTTTTCATTAATGTATTGCTTTATACTTCTTAATGCAGAGCCTTGCAGATAGTTGTTTCCCTACCAACCAAGGTCGCTCAACAAGCCGTCTTCATGGTATCCCTTATTGTGTCTTCTCAATTCAACTTCCTTTGTCTACTACAGTTCCTTGTATGACATGATCGTCTTTGCAGAGTTATTTTTGCGTCAGTTTTGTGATGCTCACACATGCAATGGAGGGAAAAAAACCCTTCTCAAGAGGGGGCAGGGTAAGGGCATTCTAATTACTGCTTTGTCATTTTATTTTATGTTTGATCATGAGTCAACTGTTACTAAATCTCTACTCAAGTATGAAGTCTATGAACCTGTCTGCGGTTATAAACTTTACGATCATCACAAGGAACAAACATGAAATATTGATTTTATGTTTGTTATTCCTTCTGTTTAAAACAACAGTTCTATTCTACTTGTGCTCCTTTAAAGATTTATGTTACTAACAATCATTTACTTACAGGTCAGAAGATAAATGATTGTCATTGTTGTTTGCTTACTTGTATCTATTTTATTTTTGCAGAAACAATCAAGTGTATTTTACATTGCTCTGTGCATATTGACAGTGCTGCTGCTGCCTGTGTTCTATCTTATTGTTTATTTGCATCAAAGGTGTGGATATTTCTTTAACCTGATATTATAATGGCCTTGAATTGGACTCTTATGCTTTTTATTTCTCTGCAGAGAAATGAAAACAGGCATTCAAGATCTGAAACGCATCTCAAAATCGGGGCGCAAGTCAAAGCCATCTTAATTTGTAAGCTCTGTTTATGCTAAAATCTTCAGAAGCATCTTGTCATGTAGTTCTTCTTCTTCTATTCTTCCAGCTGTGGCTTTTGGGTATGTTACATTGTGTACCTAACTTTGTTATGATAGCTGCATACTTATACAAGTAGGGGTGTCAAATCAGTGTTCATTCACCCGATACCCCCTCCTCAAGTGAAATCATGTCTCTAATTGAATGATCCCAAATGTGACGGGCTTGTGATCGGGACCGACAGAAGTGTGATCCAACTTATAAGGTTCTCAAAAGAGAGCAAGTGAATGGAAATACATAAGACAATTAAAAAAAAACATACTCATGTAGGTGGTGCTTTTACCTGTCCTTTTCACTTGATTCTCACAAAGCAATAGCTTAGCTTTGTTATCTTTCTTCAATTCATTAATATATTGAATACAAGAGATGACCTAAGGGGCCTTATTTACAGGGTAGAAAAGACACTAAAAATAGTAAGTCTCAAGGACCTAAAAACTACTAGAAACTACTTCAATAAATTACATCACCAAATATAGAAGCTCCTAGAAACTACTAAATAATAAAATAATATTACCAAATATATAAGCTATTATTGACCAACTTGGATTTCCTCCAAGTTAACAATTGGACCAACTGACCGACCCCACTCCCACATCACATACTACCGAGATTGTTGTACGGTTCAGTGTGAATTTCTAACCTGAGGACCCTAGGAGATGCATAGTGACGAAGTCCTCTACCCTATCAATTTGTTCTTTTGGTTTGGCTTGATTCATATTGATGAAAATCCACTCCCAATTACCGGCTAAGCGTCCGCCCCCTCTCTCTCACACACAAACACATTGTATATCGGAGAATGTAGCCTACTCCATGCTTGTACTCGTGTTGTTTGTCAAAGTAAACTGCAACTTAGGTAACATGCTCTCAAGCAAACAAACAAACACCCAATTAGCAGCTTGAATGCAGCTTAAAAATGATCTCAACCTAAGTTTGCATGCAATATAATAGATTTTTAAAACTCAAGCATGACATATTCGGTAAGGTTTCTAAGTTTCTACAAAAGCTTATACCAATGTATATTTTAACATTTTAAAAAATCAAAAGATAAAAATATTTGAAAAGCCTTAATTATCTCATCCAGTCCCCTCCATTATTGCCTCCGACGAAGGTGTCATAAGAGGTGTATTGTGGAGGATAGAGGGCCATGGCTGCCGGGGGAGGGGAGGGGATATTAGAAGAGGAAGGGAGTGAAAGTGTTGCCCATGGCTGGCAACTCCCTTTGCATGTGAGCTGTTGACAATTGGTCATGGGCATTGCTCATTGTACAGGCCGCTGGCAATAGATGTTGCCCTCCATTGCATGACAAACTAACCACGCATGAGCAACCGTCATGGACCCACACCCTCTCTCATGTGGCCTGTACCATCTTCCGTGGTCTTCCCCTTCACCTCTGACCATCACTAACCTACACTCTCTCCAGCCATGGCTGGCCACCCCTCCACATCATGCATCTCAATTTCCCCTCCTGCGACTATTGCAATGGCGACAACATGGGTGGGGAGTGAAATTAGTTTTTTTTGCCTTCGTTTTTATGTTAAAAAATGTTTTAAAAATATTTTTATTCAATATTTTCAAATCGGAGGTATAAAGGTCTTTTGGTTTCAATGAAGGCATGAAGTAATGATTTTTTTTTTTTTGCAAAAAACGAATTACTACGACCCTATGACAACAATCTAACGGTATGGTGGAATCTGTGATACCTTAGGGAGGTTTCCTGTGAGTTAAACTTGTATTTATTGAAGAGCAATGCATTCATGATAGGTAGATTTGTTCACCCATTAATTTGATATACATCTTAGATGTGTTGTTAAGTGATAGTACAATCAAATTTGACAATGGATTACATAGAGTCATATAACATGAATAGATGGAGATAGGCGGCTTGACATCCGAAAACTTATGCATGTTCGTCATTTTGAGTGATATAACGCAAGCATACGAGGGCGTCGCGCTAGGCAACAATAACGCTTGTTTGTATTGTTGAGGTTCTAGTCATAGAAACAACCTCTTCATATATATGGTAATAATGCTACGTACACTTTATTCAGGCCTTGCAGAAGAGGGAGCCTCGTGGCGCTGGAGCACCCTTTTTTAGATAATGTAATCATACACATAAAGTGGAGACAAGAGAATATTAAATTCTCGATTGAAATTTATTTACTATCTAGAGCCTTTAGTTGGGAGTTGGGACGATTCTGAATAATCACGACGACCCCAATTCTCGTCTTATTTGGGATCTCTCTATGACCTTGCTCCCTGCCTCAAAATCCTAAGAGGCAAGGGAGGAAGAAGAACAAGATAAACCTTGAGAACAAATCTTGTGTTACGATGTATGCTCTTTATAATACAGTATTTGCATCTTTTTCTTGCGTGGCACTAGGTTTTTTATACTAACTTTAGATGTTTGGTGGTCTTTTCATCATTTATTAATGAATGGGTCAACATACATGATGACCCTTACTCCAACCCCCATCCATGACCATTTCAATCAAAAGATAGCATGGGGCACATCCCAAAAAAGGAGAGTTGGACACAAAATATATCGATCACCTCCTATTAACCCCTTGTATGATATTCGACTCGGCCTTAGTCGACCCCAAAACACAGTGCGACTTTTAGTATTTGAAGATACAACTTGTGTTGTTTTTGCGAATGTGATTCCTTATAGCAAATTCTCTTTGCTCGTTGGCTTAGTTTGTCATAGAGATGAAAGCACTTAGTTATAGCAAATTGTATCATCTTTCCTTTTATTATAGACTTTTTTATAGTTTAGGGGAACTTGGAGGATGCTTCTTTTTGGATGAGCTTAAATAGCTAAAGGTAGGTCTGCCTACCCTAGGTTTTATGGCATAGCCAAATGGCTACCTACCCCCAACTTGGAGCGTGTTACTTGGTTGGATAGAGCTTAAATTACAAAGCCAAAAGGTGGAGATGATGGCACAAATGAGCTATTGGTTGGTTTGGGCCCGAAATTGTTGTTTCTACTATGGTAGTCAAAGGCGTGCCTCGCATAAAGGCGCAACAGCTATACCTCACATCTCATTAGGCGAGACACCTTTATCCCCGTGCACCTGAGGCACACCTTTCAACAAGGCGCAACCAACAAAATGTGCGTCTTATGGTTTATATATATATATATATATATATATATATATATATATATATATATGGTTTATATATATATATATATATATATATATATATATATATATATATATATATATATATATAGGCATGGAAATATTCAAGTAGGAGGGAGATATCACGGTTGCCAAAGTTGGTTAAAGTGGAACTAGAAAAACGTGGTAAGAAGAATAAAAAATCATGTTAGTTCTGTTGACTGTTACTGCTATACTATTTCACTTGGTTATGTTTTAACATATTTTGTCGGTTTTAATATGTTATTCGGTTTATTTCTTACATTATTAATTAATTAGTTTATATATATATATATATTTTATATATATATATATATATATATATATATATATATATATATATATATATATTGTGCCTCGCTTCTCTTGGACGCGCGCCTTGCGCCTCGGGCGATATGACCCCTTTGTCCCTCGAGTGGGCCTTGCGCCTTTGACTACCTTGGTTTTCACTGTCAATTGTAAGCTTCCTGTTAATATATTTGCAAGAATTCAATTATAATTAAATGCAAGTTGTATCTGGAACTCTATATCACAAAGGAGCGTGATCTTCTGACCTTCAGTTGCCGACGTTTGGCTTGCTTCAAACTCGAAAGATCTTGAGTGCAAACTTTGCGATCCATATTCATACTGCATTAGTAGATCATCTGTCTTTGAAACTTTAGGTACACAATTGCATTTAACTTCCATTGTGATTTTTGATGGTGGTGTCAAAATTGAAACTTCCATTAGTAATTTGTCTTGGTGTAATCAAAATTAGTTAAACTGTTGTGTAAGAAAGTTTGGCCCTCCAATTTGTTTCTTCTTTTACCCTTTCACAGTGATAATTCTTCGTACAGGCGAACATTTCTTGTCGCGCTAACCAACCTAGTTTCCAACAAAGATAAGTTATCTATATCTTGCTTCCCAGTAAGAAAATGAAGAGATACTGCTCTGAAGTCCAACAGATAGATTGCTGACTGTCCCCACTTTGGTTCTTTTCTACCTTCCCAAAGTCGGAATCCTTTGTACAGGGACACTCCTTTTTCATTTTATTGACACTAACCTAATAGGCTAATAGGACTACAAGAGCTTCTCCGAAGGAAGGATTTCTATTTTGCTTCCAAGCTAGGAAGCATGGACACTCCAAAATTGTGGGTCGTGTTGAGTCGGACACGTATTGGACACCACAGGAAAACTCCAAAATATACTAGGATACTAAAATAGATGTCGTGTCCGTATTGTCGTGTCCTTACCATGTTGTGTCGTATCCGTATCCATGCATCATAGCTTCCAAGTGATCAAAACACAGATTCTTTTACAAAGCCCTCCTAAAACCTTGCTTAGAAAACTCTAGAACATATTGGTATATATAGAAGCTAAACAGAACAAACGGCATCCTACTAGGATTTTGATAACCGAGGACCTCCCCTTTATCCCTCACCAGCCCCTATCACTGGGCGACCCTTGGTGGCTAATATATAAATCTACTTGTTTCTTACCCTATCCTAATTAGTTGCAAAATCTTGTAGAATATCATTCCTCACCCTAATTCGATACTAAATTTGGACAATCTCTTTGATAATTCCAATATATTTATTCTGTCATCAAACTTTAACATCCAAGTAGATTAATGCTATAGTACATGCCAAACAATTTTTATTATAATCTTACTGGTAATAGTTATTCCTAATCTCTGAAATGTGAATAATATATGCAGCTTGCTGGTACTGTAAATATGGATGCTGCTGCATAAGAAGTCTTGATAGAGGAAGAAAACTGCTGTGCTGATTCAGGAGGGGTTAACTGCCACAAACCTATTCATTCCCTCGCATTGCTTTACTGGTCCTACGCTTGTTGCAGTCGGCAGAAAGTATACATTCAATCCAACGACGAAGGTCCAAAAATGGCCACTTTCTGCACTCCTAGGTTTTTCAATCTCATAAGAACATGTTGAGATAAGTATGTTGTATGTAAAAGGGTCAAAAGTAGCTTTACTGACATTTTGGTTTAAGGGTGTATGTATGTTGGAAGCCAATTTACTGCTGCAGTGTTTTTGTTATGTAGACCATGGTTTACGCTCTACTATTCCAGTTTAATGTAATTTCCAGACAGTTGATTTACTCATAGCATAGCATTCATAATCTTCTCATCATGCTCAATTGCTAATATCTGGACTCCGTCGTATAATTTTGTCTTCAGTTTGAGCGTTTCAGCACCAGTTTGAAACTTTGCTAAATTTGTTGTGATCGACCTCTGGCACCCCTTTGATATGATTTTTTTTTTTTAAAAAATTGGTTACTATTTAGTAATAATTTTTAAAAAAATATTCACTTACTGTAACATTTCTTTATGAAGTACACTCAGTCGAATTTTTTTAATAGTGACATTTCTTATTTCATCAGAAATACTTCATTTAAATATTTTGTTGAATATTAATATTTTTAAAATTTAAATTTGAACATACAATACTTTAAATTGAAAATAAAATTTTACATTTAATATAATCTATAATTTAAATTCCAATATAATCGAAATAATAGTAGGGTTATAAACTAGATATATCACACCATTTCAAAAATCCTTGAGGAACTCATGAGTTCTTAATTTTTAAAACAATCTTGCCGCATGGCTAGTTTAGTACTAGTTCATTACTAGCAAATGTTGATGTGGCGGAAAGAGGTAACCATGTTTACAGGTTTAGCTGGTCAACAGTTTTTGAAAAATATTCTTTAAATATTTATCTTATGTTAATTGGCTCCCAAATTTTTTTGGGTTGATAGCATCTCCCATTATGTGCCATCTGACATGAAAAGTGACATGGCAACTGACATGTCATGTTTTAACCAAAAAAAATTATTGTCAATGTTAACATTAATACTAATTTTAATTTAATGTTAATATTAATTTTAATGTTAATTTAAAATTAATGCTACTTAATGTTAATATTATTATTAATATTACTATTCATGTTGATTTGAAGTTAATATTAATTTTAACGTTAATTTTAATTTAATATTAATATTAATTTTAATGTTAAAGTTAATATTAATGTTAATTCTAATATTAATGTTAATATTAATTTTAATATTAATGTTAATATTAACCAGCTAAATCTGTAAACTTGATTATCTTCTCCCGCCACATCAGTAGTAGTGAACTAGTACTAAACTAGTCATAGAGAAATTTCGTTTTTAAAACTCTCGTACTTATTTGGAATTTTGTATAATATTTAAAATTCACCTTTAGGCTTGTAACTAATCGTTAAATCTTATTTAAATTTTTATAATATATGTTTCCAAATTTCAACATAAAAACTTAGAACTCCTAAGAGTAACATTTTTTTTAATTCATCGTGCATGGGAATGGAAGTCTAAGGCTGCGTTTAGTAGGAAGGATGAAAAAATAAAAAAAAGAAAAATCAAAAAATATATTTTCCATCTATATAGAAAGGAAAGACTATTTCCTTCATTTGTGTTTGGTAGGATAGAAGGAAAATGGAAGTGATATATTTTTCTTTGTTTGGTATGGACAAAAAAGTGGAAGGAAAGAAAATAAAAAATATAGACTTTACCAATTATATCCTCAACTAACAATATTTATTTACCATTTGACTTTATTGAACTACTTTAAAATAATATAATTTCTATATGATATAATATTTTCTTAGGTTACGAGGAAAAACCATGTTGGTGCTCTTGCTCCATGACATGAAGAGAGCTTGCTCTCAACATGCTTTGTAAAGTTTAGTCCCACATTGGAAAAGCACCATGAGTTATCTCAACATATATATGAGTATGTGTTGTTGGGATATGCACATGGGGTGGTGACCCTAAGGAGGGAACCATGTGGGTGATTTTACTAAGAGAAAAATGATTAATTCCAACAAGGACATAAGTTGATTTTTGTTGTGCGGGCTCGGACTCGACACGGACTCCAGGTTGTCTTGTGCATGCACGGGAGTGTTCTGGGGGAAGGCGTGGGCTAGCACTCGACTACGTTGATTGTGGGATGATGTAAAACATCAAACTCTATTTTAGAGTTTTGATGTTTTAGTCCCACATCGGATATGAGAGATGGTGAGGTCTCACTCCACTCTATAAATAGAGCCCCTTGCCTCCTTTCCAACATGCACCAAAGAAGAGAGTTAAGGGAGTCCGTAAAGTTCAGGAAGTCCGTTCAAGTCACAAATATTGACTGACGAGCGTTCTAGAAGTTCTTTTGAACTTGCTGGTTCCTGGAAGCGGATCGTATATAGGCGAATCTTGCTTCGAGCAACGGTGTTTTTACACCCCAGCAGATTTAATCCTCCTCTTCTTCTTCTTCTTCTGTTTCTCTGCAACTCGTTCTTCAGGTTTTAAGGCACCTACTGGTAGGGAGGCCTAACTTTGTTCTTGAGATCTATCTCATTTGTAGCATCTACTGTGTAGGCTTGCTAAACTCCTCATTTGTAGCACCTACTGTGTAGACTTGCTAATCTCCTCATTTGTGGCACCTATTGTGTAGGCTTGCTGAACTCCTGTTTTCCATCTATATCCACGCCTTGGGACTAACAATCTCAAAGCAAGATTAGTACGATGGAAAACATTAATGCTTCACTCCAAACTGACTACTGCAAGTTGGAAAAGTTTGATGGAGAGCATTATCAAGTCTGAAAGAGGAAGGTCTTTCTCACCCTTCAACTCCGAGACGTTGATCACGTGCTCTTTGAAGAGGAACCTACTGTTCCAGATACTGGGTCTGTTGCCGCTATAACTGCGGCTACTAAACTTCAGGCCAAATGGAGAAGAAAGAATAGCATTTGTAGGCTTCTGATCCTAAATGCTATGGAGGATTCCCTGGCAGAATCCTACTCAAAGAAGGATAGTGCCAGAGAAATATGGGAGTCTGTGGAAAAGCTGTACGAGGAAGACAAAAACAGGAGCAAGAAATTTTTCGTCGAAAAATATCACAAGTGGCTCTTTGAAGACGAGAATGCGATGCTTCCTCAAGTGAAGGAGTTTCTGAAACTTCGTCAGAAACTGGACGATGAAAAGATGCCCCTCGTCGACAAGTTTGTCGTTGGAGGGATCGTCTCGAAACTTCCTGCTGGATGGAATATGTTCTATGCAAGAATGCATCGGAAGAAACTCGAGATCAGTCTGGAAGATCTCTTGCAAGAAATTGACGTTGAGGATGAGATGCGTTCTCAACAGAAGACGGACGCTTTGTCCAAACAATTAGCCGAGGCCAATCTGGTGCAGACGAGAGACTCCAAGGGGAAGCAGACGGTTTCTCACCACAAGAAAGACTTCACTATCTGAAAGTGAAGGGACTGTCTTTCAAACAGAAGAAGTCCAAGTCCAATGTGACTTGTTTTAACTGTGGAAAGAAGGACCACTACAAGAGTGAATGTAGATCCAAGCCCAAGCAGTCACAGCAAGGTGAGCCTAATAAGGTTTCATTGATTACTGACAGTATTGCTATAATTGCTCAGGTCACTTCGGTGGGGGCTGACTCTGACTGGTGGATAGACACTGGTGTCACCTGCCATGTCTGCTCAAGCAAGAAATGGTTCACCACATACCAGCAAACCTCTGAGAAGGTAATGGTGGCGAACCAGGCACAAGCTGAAGTTCAAGGGATCGGGATGATGGAGCTGAAGCTGATATCCGGGAAAACTCTGACGCTTCAAGGTGTGAAGCATGTTCCCGTGATTGCCAAAAACCTGATCTCTGGAGGCCTGCTCTGCAACGCAGGCCTGAGGATGGACATCAATGCTGGCCAGATGGTGATATCCCTGAAAGGAATGTACTTCGGAAAAGCTTTCTATACCGAATGAATGTTTAAAATCCAGCTTGTAACCCAGTCAGAGAACATTAATACAATTTTCAATTGTGCTTATACTCATGAGTTGTGGCATAATAGACTAGGACATGTCCATTGTAAAAGGATAAACAAAATGTCTAGTCTAGGACTTATCTCCAAATATATGGGAAATATGGAGAAATGTGAAGTGTGTGCTCAGACTAAGATCACAAGGAAACCCTTTCATCGGGTCAATCGGAGCACAGATCTTCTGGAGTTGGTGCACTCCGATATCTATGACTTCAAACAGTTCTCCATGAAGGCCGGGATGAAGTATTTTATAACCTTCATCGATGACTTCTCAAAGTACGCGTTCGTCTACTTGATAAAAATAAAAGATAAAGCATTCGAAAAGTTCAAGGAGTTCAGGGCTGAAGCTGAAAGGCAAACTGGACAACAACTCAAAAGGTTGAGGAGTGATCGAGGCAGAGAATATCGATCTCATGATTTCACATCGTTCTGCAAAGAACATGGAATCATCAACGAGACTACTGCTCCGTATTCTCCTCAGTCCAACGGAGTAGCAGAAAGGAAGAACAGAATGTTGACAGAGATGATGAACTCAATGTTGTTAACTGCAAATCTTCCAAAGTACTTTTGGGGAGAAGCTGCATTGACGGCCACATTCACTCTGAACAGAGTGCCGTATGCAACTTCTGATATTACTCCTATGAACTCTGGTTCAAAGTCAGACCCAACTTGAATATCATTCGAGTGTGGGGGTGTCTGGCATACGTAAAACTTTCGGATCTGAAGTTTCAGAAACTCGGGACAAGGACAACGAAGATGATCTTCTTGGGGTATGCCGAGAAGAGTGACGCTCGAAGATTCCTTGACTTGGAGTCTAACCATGTCATCGATTCTCGTGACACGGAGTACTTTGAAGACAAGTTTGCAAGGCACAAAAATATTGTTCTAGCGGACATTTCGGAGAATAATGATGGTGCAAAGGAAGGTGAGGTTTCCAACGATGTCGTAGTCCAAGAAGAAATTGTTGTTGATGAAACAACGTTTGAACCAGAACTCGAAGAGCCGTCAGCCAAACGAGTGAGGAGACCAAAGGACTTCGGAGATGACTTTGTCACCTATCATGTAGAAGCCGATCCGCTTACCTATGATGAGGCGATGAAGACCAGCTGAGATGCTATCTTCTTGAAGGAGACAGTGAATGGCGAGTATGACTCTATCACCTCCAATAACACATGGGTGTTAGTAGATCTACCTGAAGGAGCAAAACCCATCGGATGTAAATGGATCTTCAAGAAGAAGATGAAGGCAGATGGAACTTTTGACAAGTTCAAGGCCAGGCTGGTAGCCAAGGGGTTTTCTTAGAAACAGGAGATAGACTACTTTGACACATACGCTCCAGTAGCGCGGATGACCACCATCAGAATGTTAATTGCTCTAGCAGCAATACATAAGTTGGTGATACATCAGATGGATGTAAAGACAGTATTTCTGAATGGCGAGCTGACCGAAGAGATATACGTGCAACAGCCAGATGGATTTGTCGTCAAAGGTCTTGAAGACAAAGTCTGCAAGTTGGTAAAATCATTGTACGGTTTGAAGCAAGCTCCCAAGATGTGGCATGAGAAGTTTGTAACCCCTCTTCCCAAAATTTTTAAAATATATTTTATTTATTTATTTGAATTAAATGGTGATTTTTATAATTTTATAAATAATTATTTAGTTAATTATTACAATAGATGATTTTAGCCATGATTGAATTCTGGAGTACAAGGTGACTAGAAATCGTGGCACGGATAGTGCAATGGCGTGCTTTGACTAGTGTATTAGCCCTGGTAGGAAAGGCCGAGCCAGAGTGATGTCATAACTAGAAAAACCAGGTCAAGTTGCAACTTGACTCCTATAAATAATTTAATTATATATTATTAAGATTTATGGCTTGCAGAAGAACCGGTTGTGCCATTTCAGCCCGAACCTAGCCCAAGCCTATGTAGTCGGGCAGTGCGTCCAGAGACGTCCATGTCGAAGTAATTTGGGAGGTATACTTCTACCTTATTTTAAATGTGATAAATAAATGGTTCCTAAAATAATTATATATATGAATAATATTAATATCATAAATATTGGTATATATGGTATCTTAGATTATTTATAGGACTGTTTCTGTAGACCAATGGACGTGGAAGCATGACATGCTCACCCAAAATTTCTATGTTACCATTAATTATTTTAGTTGTCGAGACTCTATTATTATTATTTATTTTTGTTGTGTCATTAAATAGAATCATTAGTTATTATTAGCTTTAATATAAACTGATTTATAGAGCTTTTTATATGTAATGAAATTTTTATATTGTTAAAGATATATTAAATATTTTAGATAATTTTTAAGAGATTATATTGTATCCTTTTAAATATTACAAATATTTATCAATGGATTTTCATTATGAATAAACATATCCATATAAATATAGATATGTCTATATAAGTTATTATATATATATATATATATATATATATATATATATATATATATATATATATATATATATATATATATATATATATATATATATAAGAAAAGAAGAAATAATGAATAAAGCAAACAACAAATACAACCCACTTGAACTTCCCCTACCCGAACCCACTTGAACCCCTACAAACCCGAGAGTAATCCCCCTCAGCCGAGTTCCTTTTCACAGCAGACCCAAGTCTGCTAGTTCCCAAACCCGAACTAAACTTACGTTTATATATATATATATATATATATATATATATATGTAAAGGCGAGAGAGAAAGAGAGATTGCTCGACAACCTTATACAACAAAACCCCAAAACCCTAATCTAACCCACGGCGCCGACCCAGGCGAAGCCCTCCCCGCGCGCGCCACCGCCGTGTGCCACCGCGAGCGCCGCCGGCCAGGCATGGGAACCCGACAGCGCGCGCGCGCACAGAACATGACAGCAGCGGTAGCAGAGCGAAGAGCCAACTTCGGAGCGCGATATCTCAGCGATCGTTCGATCGTTTTGAGTCCCGTAAATTATGGTATGATCTTGATATAACCCTCTCTAATCCCTATCAATTATTTTAAATTTTAGTGACCCGAAACTCGAGATAAATCGAGTGGAAGTTTTCGAAAAACCTGTTTGGAAACAGGACATGTAACAGTCCAAACACCCATATTGGAAGGCAAATTGTCGCCAAGCCGTAGCGATAATTAGAAATCTATTTGAAGTGAGTCCTAGAAATCTTATAGGGCTCTGCAACCCAAGTTACGGAAGTCGATTTCGACGACGGTACGTCGAGAAATCGGATTCCCAATTTGGCGAAAAATTTATTTTAAAATATTAAAAACTTTAGAAAAACCCTCGATACGACGTGCGTCCCGCCAATCCGGGCGACGTGGTCGCAAACCGAAAGCATCAAAATGTGCGTAACGGCTTCGTGGACGTGTGGGCTTTGACGGAATTTAAATTGGTCGCGTGTGCGCAACGAATTTGATGCATATCCGTCAAAATTTACCGTATCGGCCTCTGTGCAAATTTCTCAATTAGTTTGTACACGCTCGTCAGATCGAAACGAAACTTGCGCCAACATGATCGTATCATTTTTTTGGTCCTTTATGCCAATTTTGGTCCGATTCTGAGACAGTTGATTGGATCGACGTTTTGTGGGCCCCACGGTCCAATTCAACAGGCAATTTTGTGCACGGCCTGCCGGAATCCAACTTTGGACATACGGTTGGGTTCGTATCATCAAAATGAATTCGTAGACATATAATTTGATGACTTTAGAGACCATTGACCCTGACACGCTTTTCGGTGCAAAACGGGTCCAATGGCGGACAACATGTTGACCCGAAATTACCGTTTTGCCCTTGTGTCCAGAATTGGACTTAAGGACAGGTAATTCTAGCTATTTTAACTATTCTGAGAATATTGGTAATGTTTATTTCAGCATCCGGAGACTGTTGTATGGCTTTTGACTATTGTGGCACACTGAGTAGTTTGGGTTGTCGGCTTCACCAGCAAAGGACCACAGGCGAGTACAGTTTATTGTTTGTTTTCAGTATTAATCTTTACTATGCATCAATGTTTAGTCGATAGATATGTGATTTCAGTTTTATGTTAATTTTGTTCCTTGTTGTGTCGGGAGGTTGAAGTACCAACGATGTGTGATCTGACCTTAGACAGTGTAGACAGTGATTTATTATTGCAAAGTAGACAGTGTAGACAGTGATTTATTATTGCAAAGTAGACAGTATAGACAGTAATTTATTATTGCAAAGTAGACAGTGTAAACAGTGATTTATTATTGCAAAGTAGACAGTATAAACAATGATTTCTTTATTGCATTATTCAATGTAGACAGTGTAACTTTATACAATGTAGACAGTATAACTTTAGACAGTGTAGATAGTGTAACTTTAGACAGTATAGACAGTGTCGTGTAATTGTCCCGAGACCGATCACATATCAAAGGTATTTCAGTCAGTCGGTGAGTATTGTCTTTATTTATTGTTTTTCTTTGTTTAGTTTTATTTGTCTTTTGTATTATTTTCCAAATCATATGTCTAAAGGCTAACCTCTGTCGTATAGTCATTTTCATATATTAGAACTGCATTCAGTGAATTGTACTCGTTCCATTCCTGATTGGAAACCAATATTTTTCAGGTTAGCCGTGGATTTACTTAGCATGGGAGATACGGGAGAACTTGCAGACGGAAAGCCTAGAGACTAGCTAGATAGATGAGTTGTAGTCATTCTAATATTTGTACAAGTTTATATTTTTCCGCAAACATAAAACTTGTGATCATTGTAAATTAAATTAATAATGTGAATGAGCATTATTTGTGATTTTGATCATCATGGCCGTGACAGCGTTCTACCGTCGACTCTGCGACGTAGGCTGGCTTGGACACGTCTCGTATTCATTTTTTAAAAAATGGGTGTGGGTCGTGACAAGTTTTTGTGGTGGCCCATGCAGGTTTGTTTTCGCAAATCATGCGAACTCGTGATAGTACTTAAGTTAGTCATACTATTGCGAGCCTGCGACTAGAAAATGCTCATTCACGAATTAGGATTAATTTAATTTAAGAGAATGACTAGGACTAGGAGTCCCTTATACAAATTTACGGATGGGTAGTCTAGGCCATGCAACTCAGATGAGGAGTTATTAATTTTGATAGTTTGACAGATCCCCCTAGGTACACGATTACCTCTTGATATGTCGATATGATCCAATGTGGATAGATTATTCATTTGGTGATTCAGAGCTTCCTAGAATTAATGATCTAACCTAGATGAATTATTCAATTCATTCTCCTTGCCTCTTTAGATATCATCCGCATATCTTAGTCCAAATTGCCTATTTAGTTCCTATTTTTGCCCTAAGAATCATTATTTTATATAATTTTGATTATGTTACCCATATACGAACCTCGAGTTAGTTTCGATTCAAGTTTTTTTTTCTCTCCATGATTTGAATACATATGAAATAGATACTAGGATGTTTGTATTTCCTTGTCTTCAGTTATTTCCCTCCATGTTTATCTTTTATTTTAAGGGTTGTGACTGATAGTACTTACGTTTTATTTTCTAGTCAATATGTTTGAACCTCTAGAAGCTCATGAATTGTTACAGATATAGTTAAAAGAATATTAGTTAACTCATGACGGCAGGACAGCAGCGCACTGTCGTCATTTATTTGAATTATGAAGACTGTGGATTCACTGCAGCCAGCAGGGCACTGGCGAGACACGACCCCTAGAGTTGAAATTAGTTTAAGAAAATATAGGTGATAGGATATTGCTAAAACTATGGTTAGGAGTCCTATTTTGATCGTAGTTACCCTTGAGTCAATATTGGATATAGTTAAGAAATGGTCGACTTTGTATCATATTTGAGTTACGAAACCAAGGGTTTACCACAACCAGAGTATATGGGCGAGGCATAATCCTCGGTGTAATGACTTCAGACATGATTACAAGTTTAGGGTACTATAGAGGATAGGAAAATGCCCTATATGTCCCATAAGATCCAAAGCCAATACTAGTGGAAGTTCTACAAGTTGGATAGCATGTCTCCCAACCTAGCATTCCGTGGTCCTTGTGATCTATTGACGAGATAATTGACTGACACAAATAGGTTTTCCTGGAATATAGAATTTAGAGGTCCATAACCCATTAGTCGATCAAGGCCTTATGGATAAGAAGATAGTAGGAAGATGGTATGAGCAAGAACACCGGGTAAGGTTTTGATTCTCACAAAAACTCGAACTACCTGTGCCTCCTTACAAAAATCTCGTATAATTATATTTTGACTATCTTGACCAATGCTGCTATTACAGCCTAGTTTTGCAAGCTTACTCTTTTATCGAGCTTGATTCAAGACGTATGTTATTGGGGACGCCTACTAACATATTGTCTAATCAGAATCGATGTATTACGGTCTGATCAACCGTAGTGCACTCGTTTCGCTCTCTCTTCGATTATCCCACGTGGATTGAGATGTCGAGGTATCTATGATCTCATCCGCGACTGCATTGACAATTCCTCTTGAATTATACATTCGCCTTTGAATCACGTAATTGTATTCAGTGACATCTCCCTTGAACTCTATTGTTTTTGTCTTTTACTGATTTGAAATGACGAAAGCTCATAATTGGTAGAGAGATACAGAGTATCCCCATGGCAATGATAGTTGTATACATAAGTATAGCTACCATCGGCCAACCATGTGACTAGAACCTTGCCTTGAGTTACTCATTTTCTCTCGACCCTCAAACTACTATTGGGACCTTCTAGCCATCTGAATTTGAGAATGATTAGAGTTTTACCCTTAGTCAAAATGCCAACCCAGGAGACTATCTATTCTCAAGAAACTAAATGTCGTGAGCCTCTAATTATTTGCCTGAAGCTCGCTTTAACTAGAAACCCTTAAGCCTTAACTCAACCTTTCCTCGACCAAAGCCCACAGTTTAGACATGAGATGTGTAGAGAAAGGTAAGGACAATCATTTACCGTGACTGTGGTAGACACTCATCCCGAGATTGGTTCCAACAAATATTGCCCTAGTTATGTAAATTTGTTAAGACCTAACTAGTATTGGAACGCCACAGTTACTAGCTTAGTCAGTATCATAGCTTAAATACCATGTCATATTATGGTCTACCAAATGTCAACAACAATGCATGATCACTACAACTCTTATGACGATAGTCTGGCAGGCTTGACGCCAGTAGAGATTCACGACTCAGTTATTAGAAACCTCTTCATGCGATGTGTCTTAGAGTTGGTTACCCCGTCGATAACCCTTGTATACTGTGGACGAGTAGGTCATTCTATTTTATCGACCATGTGTTATTGTACACACTCATTTTTGATTTATTGAGGAACGATCCTTGACTTGACTATATCTATCGTACCCCGTTATACTGTACCTTATTCTTTATTAACAAGAGTCGAGGTACAATATTCGGACCTTGAAATTCTTCTAACCTTATTATCCCTAAGACCATGTCCTAGCTGCTATGGCGATTAGACTGTAAGCCTTCAAAAAAAATTTGGGATGCACAAGGATTACCGATTGATTAGAAAAATTTCTACTAGGATGATAATTAGTGCCTCATGGACTCCCACTTTCCATTTAGTTCATTTTGTATCCCCGGTCGTGTCATTAATAATCGGAGCGCGAGACCAGCTGTTACCTTCCAACAAATTTTGCATGCAAGATCTAGACGAGTCCACCATCATCTAGGTATATCATGTCTCACTCAAACACGTCCCGTTGTACTCTATTTTTATGATACGACGTTCAGGTCGAAAGGACTAGCTATAACCCTTACCATAGTATCAGTATACTTCCCGACTTCTATTAGAGACTCAACCTCGACTCAAACCCTTCGACCCAATATATGGATGTGATCTACTCGAAGCCCACTATGCACATGTTCCAAGTGTGCCACTCAATTGTGTCTTCTCGTGCTACTTAAACACAAAAGCCACGGAAGGCGCATCTTCAAGGCTTACAGAACCTATTTAACCAATCTGACGGGCAACTAGTTCAATCACTTAGGTTGAAGCCTATTCTAATTTACCTTAACCTAGTAGAAATAATTTTATCATAGGGATCTTGTCCAGTCAGTATAAATTGAAATCCAAGGTTCATCCAACCAACGTGTGATGTCCAAGTAGGGAACCCATTAAAACCCATCCATTCATACCACCATATTTGGGCTATAAAACCGAACTACTTGAAATATGTCCCTATACCTATTATGTAGTCTCCACCTCTTAGAATGTGAGGTCATCCGTAACCCTTATTCCATCTACCTGGGAGTCACGATACGATCTAGTATGGCATTTATATCCCCTACTCGTGTGTTTAAATAACCACGGAAAGGATCACAATCTTGATTTCTAAAATTCCGTTCTATTATGGAACCTGATTAAAATTTCGATAACGAAACTTCTGTATTGCACGATTTGCAAGCCCCTCCGAGAAACGAAGGGTTCTTCGAGTTAGCAAGTGACTGGATTAGAGTAGCCCAATCTAGCAAAATAGGTCAATGGCTCATAAATTTTCTGTCTATCTGCATCATTGGATACTCTCTACCACTCTGGAGACTTCAAATTCACTCTCGGTTATTTTTCCTTATCTTTCTGTCCTCCCTATCTCAGAGCGACGAATGGTCATGCTTGCTAAAATTTATCCATAATTCTTAGTTGCTTGTGTAAATTTGTTGCTTGTTAGATTTTGGGTTGTTCGATAAGATAGGAGAGGATTATAGTGGCCATAAGCAGTAGATACCTATTGGTAAATTTTTTAGCAATTAGTTGGAAGATTATAAAGTTTTAGAGACATGAGAATTGAGGGAGTAGTGTGACCAAAGGTGGGTAGAAATTCTCAAGGATTCGTAGTACGAAATGACAATGAGAATAGATGATAGCTAGTGGAAACCGTCTGCTATCATAGCTGATGGACCCTTCCCTTAAAATTTCAAGGACAAAATTATTTTTAAGGTGGTTAGATTTGTAACCCCTCTTCCCAATTTTTTTATAATATATTTTTATTTATTTATTTGAATTAAATGGTAATTTTTATAATTTTATAAATAATTATTTAGTTAATTATTACAATAGATGATTTTAGCCATGATGGAGTTCTGGAGTACAAGGTGACTAGAAATCGTGGCACGGATAGTGCAATAACGTACTTTGACTAGTGTATTAGCCCTGGTAGGAAAGGCCGAGCCAGAGTGATGTCCTAACTAGGAAAACCAGGTCAAGTTGCGACTTGACTCCTATAAATAATTTAATTATATATTATTAAGATTTATGGCTTGCAGAAGAACCGGTTGTGCCATTTCAGCCCGAACCTAGCCCAAGCCTATGTAGTCGGACAGTGCGTCCAGAGACGTCCATGTCGAAGTAATTTGGGAGGTATACTTCTACCTTATTTTAAATGTGATAAATAAATGGTTCCTAAAATAATTATATATATGAATAATATTAATATTATAAATATTGGTATGGTATCTTAGATTATTTATAGGACTGTTTCTGCAGACCAATGGACGTGGAAGCATGGCATGCTCACCCAAATTTTCTATGTTACCATTAATTATTTTTAGTTGTCGAGACTCGATTATTATTATTTACTTTTGTTGTGTCATTAAATAGAATTATTAGTTATTATTAGCTTTAATATAAACTGATTTATAGAGCTTTTAATATGTAATGGAATTTTTATATTGTTAAAGATGTATTAAATATTTTAGATAATTTTTAAGAGAGTATAATGTATCCTTTTATATATTACAAATATTTATCAATGGATTTTCGTTATGAATACACATATCCATATAAATATATATATATATATATATATATATATATATATATAATATATATATATATATATATATATATATATATATATATATATATATATATATATATATATATATATATATATATAAGAAAAGAAGAAATAATGAATAAAGCAAACAACAAATACAACCCACTTGAACTTTGTCACTCTCCGTTCCCAGAATACATATTTTTATACGTGTACGGCTTGAATGTATTTATTTAATATTTATCATGCATTTATTCTGTATTTAAATTCTTTAATTTTGTGCTTATTAATTTTTTTGTATTTTAGTTTCTGCTTTTGCTTTAGCCCTTGGCTCAGTCTGTTCATTAAACCAATTTGGTTTAGCTTGGTTCATCATGAAGAGGAGTGGATGGCCTAGATCTTGTAGGAAGGAATGGATGGTGGAGATTGACTTGGCGTGATATTTATGTCCCTTTTACTTTTCTCTCTCTTTATTACTCACATTTACTTCTTCTTCTTCATCCTTCATTACTCTCCCACCCACCCATTTGGAGAGGCAAGTACATCTTGCACACCATGAGAGATTTCATACATCCCTATTTATTTTTAATCCATGTTGTTTATCTTCTCTTCCTCTACAAGTTTAGGTCTTGAAGTTTTTGATTTCCATGGATGGTTGGAAGTAGATCGAAGTTTTAAGTTTTAGTTTTTTTAATATGGATTTTGTGATTTTGATCTATCAAACTTTGTTGTTTTCGAAACTAAGTGGTTCCATGTTGTAGAAAATTCAATTCTACCAAAGTTTGGCTTTTGAAAAGTTAGATTTCGACTTACTTTGAGGAAGTTATGGCCAAAAGTATTTTTCGTCATTTCTATGTTCATCTATCAGCATGTCGCAGTTGGGCCGCATAAGCTGCATGTCGCAGTAGGCCGCATATGGTGTCGCGATTGGGCCGCATGATCCGCATGTCGCAGTTGAGCCGTATAGATGTCGCAGTTGGGCCGCATAAGCTGCATGTCGCAGTAGGCCGCATATGGTGTCGCAGTTGGACCGCATAAGCTGCATGTCGCAGTAGGCCGCATATGGTGTCGCGATTGGGCCGCATGAGCCGCATGTCGCAGTTGAGCCGCATAGATGTCGCGGTTGGGCCGCATGAATTGCATGCCGCAGTTGAGCCACATACGGTGTCGCGGTTGGACCGCATAGGCCGTATGTCGCAGTTGAGCCGCATATGGTATCGCAGAATAGGCCACATAATGCCTATTTTGGCTGTTTCTTACTGTTATATGTCCTAATTGACTGAATTGTGACTAGAATTTCTTTCAACTCCCAACATGAAATTTGTAGATATTTTTCTTGGCTTCAAGAATATGTTACCAACTATTTTATGCAAGTTATAGACTCGATCATGCTTAATACTAGTTTGACTTTCATGCCTTTGTACGAATTGACATTGATTGTTACCTTCACTAAATGATTGACCATGCGTTCCTAGTTGGAACTAAGGGACTGGCTAGTCGTCTTATTGAAATTGAATGAGACACGTTCATAGGAACTATAAACTATTGCAATCGACTGGCTGATCCCGAATAGTGGCTTACAGACACATGCAGGCTTCAATTTAATTATTTTTACAAAGCAGCATGTGTACTTTATGGTCAAGGCATGATTATTCTGTAGTTAGTTTTGATTGTTGTATTACGATATGTAAGACCTACAACCTAACCGTACGGATAATCGTTGTAGAGTTGGGCATATCGTACTTTGTACGGAAGTACTCATTTCTGAATGACCATGACCCACGGTATGGGATTTCACTTAACATAGAGGCTACTAAGTTAAATAAAATAATGATTACATGGAGAGGATGGATTCCCGAGTTCTTACATGGCAGCCCTCTTTGGGACTATTAGTGCCCGACAGGCCGGCTGGTCCCTACAGATACTGCAAATCTGCCACACGGGCAGGAAACGGTATCTGCTTTTATTATTTATTGTATATTAATGACGGGCGTCCCGTTGGGACTCGTCTAATTCATGATTGGCGCAATTGATCGACTGGGTAAACTAGCCTTGCTTGCACATAGTAAGAACTGAGGAATCCTTATTGTATAATTCCAAGATAACTTGGAACTCACAGTAGCAAGCCGTAGTAGTTGCATGGCCGTTTAAGTTGACTTGTTTGTGTATTGTACTTACTCTGTTCACTAACTTTGATGAGCAGAACGTCAGGACATGACGGGTCAACTTTTGTCCTTGTTTGGTTGGAAAGTTGGCTTGAAGTGTCGTGAGGTTGTGCGAACCCAAGTAGCAAGCAGAGATCTATTTTATTCTTAATTCTTACCACTGGTTCTAATTTCTCATGTCGTGCTTCCTTGCGGTACTTGCTATTAGAGGTCTAACCTCTCTGGTTTTGCATGGCCAGATTTAGAGCCAGTTCCCGAGGACTCAGCTTACTTCCACCTCCAAGATGGTCAATACTAGAGGAATGATCGCCGGAGGACACGAGTGGGTCCCTTGCTTCCCTGCTCGTCTTTACTATTTACTTTTGGCCGTTTGGCACTGACATGTTAGTCGGATTGTCTAGTACTTACTTTTACATAATTGTAATTAAGTCAGACTGCAGCTGATAACAATTGTGTATACCTTGCTATATCATCTGGCTAAGTTTTGTACAGCCAGATCTCAAGAACATTTTGACTAAGCATTTGGGACGCCTTACTGCTTTATCTTACATGTTCTCTATTTTACTGGTTCTTGTTGGAATGATTGAGACAATAGATGTTGAGTAACCCTAGTAAGACTTTCATGTAGTATGCACCCCCTCGTCTTTTAGACAGCATTGATCGTATTATACGGTATTCATCTACCCGTAATACGTAGCTGGCTGAGTCATTCTCCCGCTCTCCGGTATTCTGGTTCTGGGGCGTGACAAGGTTTTAGTGGTGGCCCATGCAGGTCTGATTTCAGACTTGTGGGGTGTTTTAATTTATAGGATGTCTCAATCACACATGTTCCCCCTTGATCTCATGATTCGTTATTCTCAACCCTAGCTTGACATTCTCGTATCCTTTGACTTTATTGATCTTTTCTGTCCGGTCATTTGATTGTTCTCTTGTCCCTTTTTAGGGGCACCTCGTCTGCATCTGTCAGAGCTGGACAACAGCAACAAGGGCAACATGGACAACCTGACCAGGTTGGTCAGCAACAAGGGCCAGTACTACCCAAAGAGGCTATTCAAAAAAAAGTAATAGTAGAAGCAACAACTGGATCGCAGTATCCGGAGGTTCCACCACCACCAACAGTTTCACCTACCCCTGTGGAAGTGGACACACCGTCCCTTCTGGAGATCATGAGAGGGTTGATGGCTACTCAGCAATATCAGATGTTAGCCCAGCAGCGCATGCACACTCAGTTGCAAGAGCAGAATGTACTACTCAACCAAGGATTACAAACGACTTTAGAGAGGGGCAAGGACAGATTCAGGAGCGTTAGCCAGGTTTTACAGGTACAACCCCCGTCGTTTCGAGGGTACGGAGGATGCCATCTCAGCAGATGCATGGCTTAAGGATATTGAGGCTATTTTGACAGCAACTAAGGTGTCGGCGGAAGAACGTGTAGATCTAGTGAAGTTGTTGACGTCTTGTTGCTTGGGATGACTTTACAGCAAGATTCAAGACGAAGTACTATGGGGTTGTGGTACAATTTGAGCTACAACAGAAGTTTATCAACCTCAAGCAGGGCGACAAGACGGTAGATGCTTATACAGCGGAGTTCTGCAGACTGAGTAGGTTCGCCCCGGAGATGGTACCAACAGAGAGCCAAAGGGCTATGAGGTTTCAGCAAGGGTTTCATCTTGAACTCTTGCAATTAATAGAGGGGCACAATTATCAAACTTTTGATGAAGTATTGACGGCAACCCGAAGGCATGAGATCACCATTCAGAGGATCACGACATGGACTGGAGGTCAGAAGAGATCTTATAGTTAGATTGAAGGAGGAGAGGGAGTAGCGCCCCGAACAACAGCACCATCCCCAGGCATTCGCATTCACGATGTGGCAATGCGAGGGCCAGCACCACCACCAAGGCAGCAGCAACAGCAACAGAAGAAGAACCTGCAACCTCCAACGGGCTACACTTATTATGGAAAGGTAGGGCACACTAGGGATGTGTGTCGGATATTGAACAGGCAGTGTTTGATATGTGGAAATCTAGATCATCGGGTTTCTACCTGTCCCATGAATTCGAGCTCAGGAGGACCGGTACAACAATTTCCTGCTCTGCCAGCACCAGGGGCAGGCCAGTATCGAGGACCAGCGGTAGCAGTGAGGCCGTTGGCACAGCGCCCGTTCATGTCGCCGGCTCAGATATTTCGGCAGCAGGGACCGCCGATGCAACAATAACAGCATAGACCACCCCAACATCACCAAGACAGGGGCCAGCAGCAGCACCAGGCTAGGCCGCAACATGGGAACCAACAAGGAGGTCGAGGGTAGGCATTCACTCTGTCCTTAGAAGAGGCATTAGCATCGGGAGATGTTGTGGCAGGTAACATTCTCGTCGCCTCATATCCCGCAGTAGCATTGTTTGATTCAGGAGCATCACACTCATTTATATCTGTACAATTTGCGACACGACTAGGAATGGAGTTCGAGGCATTGCCAGGGAGGTTAAATATACTCACTGGTAATGGGCACGTAGGGGTTAGTAGAGTCATTCTAGCGTGTAGCGTTGTAGTTTTTCGGGCATTCCTTACCCGCCCGGTTGATAGAATTTCCTGTTGGAAATTTCGATGTTATCTTAGGCATGGACTGGCTGAAAGACAGTCATGCGACAATAGATTGTCGTAGAGGGAGTGTATCTTTTGATATTCCAGGCATGAAGCGATTCACCTTAGTCAGATCAGTGGCAACTCAATAAGAGCAGGGAGTAGTAACAACAATGGAAGAAGTTCAAGTCCCGAAGGTAGTTGAAGAGTTTCTAGACGTATTTCCTGAAAAACTTCCAGGTCTACCACCGGTTAGAGATATTGAGTTCAGTATAGAATTGGCACCTGGAACTAAACCGATATCAGATTGAGTTTATAGAATGGCAGATTCAGAGCAGGTCAAGGTATATCAGCACATAGAGGAATTGAAGAAGAATAAGTTTATCCAAGCTAGCATATCACCATGGGCAGCACCAGTGGTACTTGTGGGAAAGAAGGATGGGTCATCCAGATTATGCATTGACTACAGGAAGCTTAACGCGGCAACAGTGAAGAACAAGTATCCATTACCTAGGATCGATGACTTATTTGATCAGTTGAGTAGAGCTAGAGTTTTCTCCAAGATAGATCTTCATTCAGGGTATCATCAAGTGAGGGTTTGGAAGAAGGATATTCCCAAGACAGCGTTCAGGTCGAAGTATGGGCATTATGAATTTTTGGTAATTCCGTTTGGTTTGACCAATGCTCCAGCAATATTTATGGATTTAATGAACCGTATCTTTATGCCATACTTAGATCAGTTTGCCGTCGTATTTCTTGACGTCATTCTCGTATACTCTGCCAGTGAAGAAGAGCATGAAGATCACCTCAGAAAAGTGTTACAGGTTCTGAGAGAGAACCGGTTGTACGCCAAGCTCAGCAAGTGTGAGTTTTGGATGGATCGAATTTCATTCTTGGGACACATCATATCAGGGGCTGGAGTAGCAGTGGATCCCAAGAAGGTAGAAGCAGTAGAGAGTTGGCCAGTACCCAAGACCGTAGCTGATGTGCAGAGTTTCTTAGGATTGGCAGGATATTACAGAAGGTTCGTGTCAGACTTTGCAAGGCTTCCAGCACCCATGACCCGTTTGACACGGAAGGACGTGCCATTTGTCTGGTCGGCAGAATGCCAGGCATCATTTGAGAATCTGAAGCAAAAGTTGATATCAGCGCCTATTCTTACATTGCCAGTTGGACCCGAAGGTTTTACCGTTTATTATGACGCGTCAGGAAAGGGACTTGGGTGTGTCCTCATGCAACATGGAAAGGTGATAGCATATGCATCTAGGCAACTTCGGGACCATGAGAAGAATTATCCAACTCATGACTTGGAGTTGGCGACAGTAGTATTTGCTTTGAAGCTTTGGAGGTATTACTTGTACGGTGATCGAGTGGACATGTACACAGACCACAAAAGTCTGAAGTACATCTTTACTCAGAAGGAACTGAATATGAGACAGAGAAGGGTGGAGCTTCAGTATCACCCAGACAAGGCTAACGTGGTAGCAGATGCTCTTAGCAGAAGAGGCAGCGCATTTATGTTGACATCACAGAGGCATATCTTAGAAGACCTTCAGGAGATGGGTATCGAAGTTATACTTCCTAGTGATGTAGGAATTCTAGCAAGTCTACGAGTTCAATCTGACTTGGTAGACAGGATCAAGGCAGCTCAGGTACAGGACCCAAGGATCCAGAAGCTTAGGACAGAATGTGAGCCAGGACTCAGAAAGGAGTTAAAAATTCATGAAGATGGTACGCTTAGGTTTGGATCACGCCTATGTGTGCCTAGTGGAGATATCAGACAGGAGGTTATGGCAGAAGCTCACAGTTCTTAATATTCTATACACCCTGGAGGGACCAAGATGTACCAAGATATCAAGCAGCACTTCTGGTGGAATGGGATGAAGAGGGAGATAGCTAGATTCGTTTTCCGTTGCTTGGTATGTCAGCAATTGAAGACAGAACAGCAGAGGCCAGCTGGATTATTACAACCACTTCCTATCCTGGAATGGAAGTGGGAACACACACAATGGACTTTGTGACCAGTTTACCGAGATCGCCAAGTGGTAAAGATGCTATTTGGGTAATAGTAGATCGGCTTACAAAGGTGGCACATTTTCTCCCTTTCAGAGTAGGACAATCTATAGAAAAGTTGGCAGAGTTGTATATACAACAGATAGTCAGGCAACATGGAGTCCCTGTCAGTATTGTGTCAGACAGAGATACCCGCTTTATATCATATTTCTGAAAGAGTCTACATCATAGTCTGGGTACCAAGTTGAGATTTAGCACGGCTTACCATCCGCAGACGGACGGACAATCAGAAAGAACAATTCAGACCCTATAAGATATATTGCGAGCTTGCACCCTAAATTTTGGAGGATCTTGGGAGAGCCACCTGCACTTAGTCGAGTTCTTATACAATAACAGTTATCAAGCCAGTATCCAAATGGCGCCATTCGAAGCCCTATATGGTAAGAAGTGTAGGTCGCCACTAGCATGGAATGATATCGGGGAGAGGAAGATGCTAGGCCCAGAAATGATTGTTCAGACAGTTGAAGTGGTTAAGAGAATTAGAGAGCGACTTCGAGTTACGCAAGATCGACATCGTCATTGGGCGGACCAGCATCGTAGGCCGCTAGAATTTTCTGTTGGGGACCACGTGTTCTTACGGATCTCACCTACTCGTGGGACCATTAGATTTGGCGTTCGCGGAAAGTTGAGTCCGCGATACGTAGGCCCATTTGTTATCCTTGATAGGGTAGGCGATGTTGCTTATCTTTTGTCCCTTTCACATTCGTTACGAGAGGTGCATGATGTGTTTCATGTATCTCAGTTGCGTAGGTATGTATCGGACCCAAGCCATATCCTCGATCATTCTGAACTGGTTGTTGGTACCAACCTGTCTTACGAGGAACAGTCTGTGTCCATTTTGGACCGAAGGGAGAAGGTACTCAAGAACCGAACAATTAGCCTTGTCCGTGTTGCTTGGGGACATCACTCCTTAGGAGAGTCAACGTGGAAACATGAGGATGATATCCGATCACTGTACCCGTACCTAATTGACTCACAATATATATTTCTTTCCGTGTACCTTGATTGTCTTGATTTTTCATGCATATCACCCTATGAGTAGAAATTACTTGATGTCGTAGATTAATAAATATGGATATATTACTTATGATTTGACATTGTAGAATAGCTGCTTGGTCAAATTGCTTGTACTTAGATTAGTCTAGCTCTGACATTTCTGTCGTGCTTGGATCTGAAATTCCGAGGACGAAATTTTTCTAAGGAGGGTAGAGATGTCACACTCCGTTCCCAGAATACATATTTTTATACGTGTACTGCTTGAATGTATTTATTTAATATTTATCATGCATTTATTTTGTATTTAAATTATTTAATTTTGTGCTTATTAATTTTCTTGTATTTTAGTTTCTGCTTTTGCTTTAGCCCTTGGCTCAGTCTGTTCATTAAACCAATTTGGTTTAGCTTGGTTCATCATGAAGAGGAGTGGATGGCCTAGATCTTGTAGGAAGGAGTGGGTGGTGGAGATTAACTTGGCTTGATATTTATGTCCCTTTTACTTTTCTCTCTCTTTATTACTCATATTTACTTCTTCTTCTTCATCCTTCATTACTCTCCCACCACCCATTTGGAGAGGCAAGTAGATCTTGCACACCATGAGGGATTTCATGCATCCCCATTTATTTTTAATCCATGTTGTTTATCTTCTCTTCCTCTACAAGTTTAGGTCTTGAAGGTTTTGATTTCCATGGATGGTTGGAAGTAGATCTAAGTTTTAAGTTTTGGTTTTTTTATATGGATTTTGTGGTTTTGATCTATCAAACTTTGTTGTTTTAAAAAATAAGTGGTTCCATGTTGTAGAGAATTCAATTCTACCAAAGTTTGGCTTTTAAAAAGTTAGATTTTGACTTAATTTGAGGAAGTTATGGCCAAAACATTTTTTGTCATTTCTATGTTCATCTGTCAGCATGTCGCAGTTGGGCCGCATAAGCTGCATGTCGCAGTAGGCCGCATATGGTGTCGCGATTGGGCCACATGATTCGCATGTCGCAGTTGAGCCGTATAGATGTCGCAGTTGGGCCGCATAAGCTGCATGTCGCAGTAGGCCGCATATGGTGTCGCAGTTGGACCGCATAAGCTGCATATCGCAGTAGGCCGCATATGGTGTCACGATTGGGCCGCATGAGCCGCATGTCGCAGTTGAGCCGCATAGATGTCGCGGTTGGGCCGCATGAGTCGCATGTCGCAGTTGAGCCACATATGGTGTCGCAGTTGGGCCGTATAGGCCGCATGTCGCAGTTGAGCCGCATATGGTGTCGCAGTATAGGCCACATAATGCCTATTTTGGCTGTTTCTGACTGTTATATGTCCTAATTGACTGAATTGTGGCTAGAATTTCTTCCAACTCCCAACATGAAATTTGTAGATCTTTTTCTTGGCTTCAAGAATATGTTACCAACTATTTTATGCAAGTTATAGACTCGATCATGCTTAATACTAGTTTGACTTTCATGCCTTTGCACGAATTGACATTGATTGTTACCTTCACTAAATGATTGACCATGCATTCCTAGTTGGAACTAAGAGACTGGCTAGTCGTCTTATTGAAATTGAATGAGACACGTTCATAGGAACTCTGAACTATTGCAATCGACTGGCTGATCCCGAATAGTGGCTTACAGACACATGCAGGCTTCAATTTAATTATTTTTACAAAGCAGCATGTGTACTTTATGGTCAAGGCATGATTATTTCGTGGTTAGTTTTGATTGTTGCATTACGATATATAAGACCTACAACCTAACCGCACGGGTAATCGTTGTAGAGTTGGGCATATCGTACTTTGTACGGAAGTACTCATTTCTGAATGACCATGACCCACGGCATGGGATTTTACTTAACATAGAGGCTACTAAGTTAAATAAAATAATAATTGCATGGAGAGGATGGATTTCTGAGTTCTTACATGGCAGCCCTCTTTGGGACTATTAGTGCCCGACAGGCCGGCTGGTCCCTACAGATACTGCAAATCTGCCACACGGGCAGGGAGCAGTATCTGCCTTTATTATATATTGTATATTGATGACGGGCGTCCCGCTGGGACTCGTCTAATTCATGATTGGCGCAATTGATCGACTGGATAAACTAGCCTTGCTTGCACATAGTAAGAACTGAGGAATCCTTATTATATAATTTCAGGATAACTTAGAACTCACAGTAGCAAGCCGTAGTAGTTGCATGGCCGTTTAAGTTGACTTATTTGTGTATTGTGCTTACTCTGTTCACTAACTGAGATGAGCAGAACGTCAAGACATGACGGGTCAACTTTTTTCCTTGTTTGGTTGGGAAGTTGGCTTGAAGTATCGTGAGGTTGTGCGAACCCCAGTAGCAAGCAGAGATCTATTTTATTCTTAATTCGGACCTTGAAATTCTTCTAACCTCATTATCCCTAAGACCATGTCCTAGCTGCTAAGGTGAGTAGACTGTAAGCCTTCAAAAAAAAAATTTGGGATGCACAAGGATTACCGATTGATTAGAAAATTTTCTACTAGGATGATAATTAGTGCCTCATGGACTCCTACTTTCCATTTCGATCATTTTGTATCCCCGGCCGTGTCATTAACAATCGGAGCGCGAGACCAGCAGTTATCTTCCAACAAATTTTGCATGCAAGATCTAGACAAGTCCACCATCATCTAGGTATATCATGTCTCACTCAAATACGTCTCCTTGTACTCTATTTTTATGATACGGCGTTCAGGTCGAAAGGACTAGCTATAACCCTTACCATAGTACCAGTATACTTCCCGACTTCCATTAGAGACTCAACCTCGACTCAAACCCTTCGACCCAATATATGGATGTGATCTACTCGAAGCCCACTATGCACATGTTCCAAGTGTGCCACTCAATTGTGTCTTCTTATGCTACTTAAACACAAAAGCCACGGAAGGCGCATCTTCAAGGCTTACAGAACCTATTTAACCAATCTGACGGGCAACTAGTTCAATCACTTAGGTTGAAGCCTATTCTAAGTTACCTTAACCTATTAGAAATAATTTTATCATAGGGATCTTGTCCAGTCAGTATAAATTGAAATCCAAGGTTCATCCAACCAACGTGTGATGTCCAAGTAGGGAACCCATTAAAACCCATCCATTCATACCACCATATTTGGGCTATAAAACTGAACTACTTGAAATATGTCCCTATACCTATTATGTAGTCTCCACCTCTTAGAATGTGAGGTCATCCGTAACCCTTATTCCATCTACCTGGGACTCGCGATACAATCTAGTATGGCATTTATATCCCCTGCTTGTGTGTTTAAATAACCACGGAAAGGATCACAATCTTGATTTCTAAAATTCCGTTCTATTATGGAACCTGATTAAAATTTCGAGAACGGAACTTCTGTATTGCACGATTTGCAAGCCCCTCCGAGAAACGAAGGGTTCTTCGAGTTAGCAAGTGACTGGACTAGAGTAGCCCAATCTAGCAAAATAGGTCAATGGCTCATAAATTTTTTGTCTATCTGCATCATTGGATACTCTCTACCACTCTGGAGACTTCAAATTCACTCTCGGTTATTTTTTCTTATGTTCCTGTCCTCCCTATCTCAGAGCGACGAATGGTCATGCTTACTAAAATTTATCCATAATTCTTAGTTGCTTGTGTAAATTTTTTGCTTGTTAGATTTTGGGTAGTTCGATAAGATAGGAGAGGATTATAGTGGCCATAAGCAGTAGATACCTATTGGTAGAAATTTAGCAATTAGTTGGAAGATTATAAAGTTTTAGAGACATGAGAATTGAGGGAGTTGTGTGACCAAAAGTGGGTAGAAATCCTCAAGGATTCGTAGTACGAAATGACCATGAGAATAGATGATAGCTAGTGGAAACCGTCTGCTATCATAGCTGATGGACCCTTCCCTTAAAATTTTGAGGACAAAATTATTTTTAAGGTGGTTAGATTTGTAACCTCTCTTCCTAAAATTTTTATAATATATTTTTATTTATTTATTCGAATTAAATGGTAATTTTTATAATTTTATAAATAATTATTTAGTTAATTATTACAATAGATGATTTTAGCCATGATGGAGTTCTGGAGTACAAGGTGACTAGAAATCGTGGTACGGATAGTGCAATGACGTGCTTTGACTAGTGTATTAGCCCTGGTAGAAAAGGCCGAGCTAGAGTGATGTCCTAACTAGGAAAACCAGGTCAAGTTACGACTTGACTCCTATAAATAATTTAATTATATATTATTAAGATTTATGGCTTGCAGAAGAACCGGTTGTGCCATTTCAGCCCGAACCTCGCCCAAGCCTATGTAGTCGGACAGTGCGTCCAGAGACGTCCATGTCGAAGTAATTTGGGAGGTATACTTCTACCTTATTTTAAATGTGATAAATAAATGGTTCCTAAAATAATTATATATATGAATAATATTAATATCATAAATATTGGTATGGTATCTTAGATTATTTATAGGACTGTTTCTGTAGACCAATGGACGTGGAAGCATGACATGCTCACCCAAATTTTCTATGTTACCATTAATTATTTTTAGTTGTCGAGACTCGATTATTATTATTTACTTTTGTTGTGTCATTAAATAGAATCATTAGTTATTATTAGCTTTAATATAAACTGATTTATAGAGCTTTTTATATGTAATAGAATTTTTATATTGTTAAAGATATATTAAATATTTTAGATAATTTTTAAGAGAGTATATTGTATCCTTTTATATATTACAAATATTTATCAATGGATTTTTGTTATGAATATACATATCCATATAAATATATAAATATATAAATATATAAATATATATATATATATATATATATATATATATATATATATATATATATATATATATATATATATATATATATATATATATATATATATAAAAGTTATTATATTTATATATATAAGAAAAGAAGAAATAATGAATAAAGCAAACAACAAATACAACCTACTTGAACTTTGTCACTCTCCGTTCCCAGAATACATATTTTTATACGTGTACTGCTTGAATGTATTTATTAATATTTATCATGCATTTATTCTGTATTTAAATTCTTTAATTTTGTGCTCATTAATTTTCTGTATTTTAGTTTCTGCTTTTGCTTTAGCACTTGGCTCAGTCTGTTCATTAAACCAATTTGGTTTAGCTTGGTTCATCATGAAGAGGAGTGGATGGCCTAGATCTTGTAGGAAGGAATGGGTGGTGGAGATTGACTTGGCTTGATATTTATGTCCCTTTTACTTTTCTCTCTCTTTATTACTCACATTTACTTCTTCTTCTTCATCCTTCATTACTCTCCCACCCACCCATTTGGAGAGGCAACTACATCTTGCACACCATGAGGGATTTCATGCATCCCCATTTATTTTTAATCCATGTTGTTTATCTTCTCTTCCTCTATAAGTTTAGGTCTTGAAGTATTTGATTTCTATGGATGGTTGGAAGTAGATCTAAGTTTTAAGTTTTGGTTTTTTATATGGATTTTGTGGTTTTGATCTATCAAACTTTGTTGTTTTTAAAAATAAGTGGTTCCATGTTGTAGAGAATTCAATCCTACCAAAGTTTGGCTTTTAAAAAGTTAGATTTCGACTTAATTTGAGGAAGTTATTGCCAAAAGCATTTTTCGTCATTTCTATGTTCATCTGTCAGCATGTCGCAGTTGGGCCGCATAAGCTGCATGTCGCAGTAGGCCGCATATGGTGTCGCGATTGGGCCGCATGAGCCGTATGCTGCAGTTGAGCCGTATAGATGTCGCAGTTGGGCCACATAAGCTGCATGTCGCAGTAGGCCGCATATGGTGTCGCAGTTGGACCGCATAAGCTGCATGTCGCAGTAGGCCGTATATGGTGTCACTACCCGTTCCCAGTATACGTATTTATTTAATATTTATCATGTATTATTCTGTATTTAAATTCCTTTAACTTTATGCTAATTATTTTTCTGTATTTTATTTTCTGCTTTTCCTTGGCTCTCGGTTCATTTCGGTTCATGGTGAGCCAACTTGGTTTGGCTTGGTTCAACATGGAAAGGAATGGGTGGCTAGAATTTGATGGAGTAGGATGGATGGTGGAGATGCACTTGACCTTGATATAAAACTTCTTCTTTCATTCTCTCTCTTCATTCATTCACATTTACTCCTCCACCAAACCCTAACCCACTTGTGAGAGGCAAGTACATCTTGCACATCATGGAGGATTTTATGCATCCCCATTTATTTTTAGTCCATTGTGTTTGTCTCTTCTTTCTCTACATGTTTAGGTCTTGTAGTTTTGTTTTCCCATGGATAGTTTTGTGTAGATCTAAATTTTTCTCCTTTTCGGTTTTCTTGGGTTTTGATCTATCAAACTTTATTATTTCCATGTTTTGATTGTTCTATGTTGTAGAGAATTCAATTCTACCCAATTTTGGCTTTTGAAAAGTTAGATTTCGACTTGATTTGAGGAAGTTATGGCTAAAACAATTTTGGTCAAACTTCTATGTTCATCTATCCTGATTTTGGCAGGGACGATGAATAGTGCCTGGCCGCATAAGCATTTCTGGCCGCATGAGTATTTTTGAGCCGCATAAGCATTTCTGGCTGCATGACCATTTCTGGCCGCATGAGTATTTTTGAGCCGCATAAGCATTTCTGGCCGCATGACCATTTCTGGCCGCATGAGTATTTTTGAGCCGCATAAGCATTTCTGGCCGCATGACCATTTCTGGCCGCATGAGTATTTTTGAAGCCGCATAAGCATTTCTGGCCGCATGAGTATTTTTGAGCCGCATGAGCATTTTTGAGCCGCATAAGCATTTTTGAGCCGCATGAGGCTGATTTTGGCTGATTTTGATTGTTTGATGCTCTTTTTGACTGTTTTCTGGCCCGAATTTCTTCTAACTCCCAACATGAAAGTTGTAGATCTTTTCCTTGGCTTCAAGAATATGTTACCACTCGACCATGCTTAATAATAGTTTGACTTTCATGCCTTGTCACGAATTGACCCCGACTGTTACTTCGACTAATAATTGATCATGCGTTCTTAGTTGGAACTAAGAGACTAGCTAGTCGTCTTATTGAATTGAATGAATGAGACACGTTCATATTAACTATGAACTATTATAATCGATTGGCCGATCCCGAATATTGACATACAGGCATGTGCGGGCTTCAATTTATTTATTTTTCTACAAAGCAGCATGTGTACTTTATGGTCAAGGCATGATTATTTCGTGGTTAGTTTTGATTGTTGCATTACACTATGTAAGACCTGCAACATAACCGCACGGGTATCGTTGTAGAGTTGGACATATCGTACTCTGTACGGAAGTACTCATTCTGAAAGACCATGACCCACGACATGGGATTTCAATCAACATAGGGGCTATTAAGTTAAATAAAATAATGATTGCATGGAGAGAATGGATTCCTGAGTTCTTACATGGCAGCCCTCTTTGGGACTATTAAGTGCCCGACAGGCCGGCTGGTTCCCACAGATACTGCAAATCTGCCACACGGGCAGGAAGCGGTATCTGTTTATAATATTTATTGTATATTGATGACGGGCGTCCCGCTGGGACTCGTCTAATTCATGATTGGCGCAATTAATTGATTGGGTAGACTAGCCTTGCTCGTACATAGTAAGAATTAAGGAATCTTTATTGCATAACCCCAGGATAACTTGGGACTCATAGTAGCAAGCCGTAGTAGTTGCATGGCCGTTTAAATTGATTTGTTTGTGTACTGTATCTACTCTGCTACCTAACTAAGATGATCAGAATGTCAGGACATGACGAGCCAACTTCTGTCCTTGTTTGGTTGGGAGGTTGGTTCGAAGTGTCGTGATGTTATGTGAATCCTAGTCGATAGCAGAGATCTATTATCATATTCTCTTATTACTGGCTTCATTCCTCATATCGTGCTCCCTTGCGGTACTTGCTATTAGAGGTCTAGCCTCTCTGGTTTTGCATGGCCAGATTTAGAGCCGGTCCCCGAGGATCCAGCTTACTTCTACCTCCAAGATGGTCAACACTAGAGGGATGATCGCAGGAGGACTCGAGTGGGTTTCTTACTTCCCCACTCGTTTTGTTATTTACTTTATACTTTGCCGTTTGGCACCGACATGTTAGTCGGATTGTCTTGTACCTACTTTTGCATAATTGTAACTAAAGTCAGGCTGCAGCTGATAACAATTGTGTATACTTGCTAAATCATCTGGCTGTGTTTTGTAAAGCCAGATATCAAGAACATTTTGACTGAGCGTTTGGGACGCCTTACTGCTTTATTTCATATGTTCTCTATTTCTGTTTCTTGTTTGAATGATTGAGACAATAGATGTGAAGCGACCATAGTGAGACTTTTATGTAGTATGCACCCCCTCGTCTTATTAGACAGCATTGATCGTATTATACGGTATTCATCTACCCGTAATACGTAGCTGGCTGAGTCATTCCCCCGCTCTCCAGTATTCTGGTTCTGGGGCGTGACAAGGTTTTAGTGGTGGCCCATGCAGGTCTGATTTAAGACTTGTGGGGTGTTTTAAATTATAGGATGTCTCAATCACACATGTTCCCCCTTGATCTCATGATTCGTTACTCTCGACTCTAGCTTGACATTCCGGTATCCTTTGACTTCATTGAACTTTCCTGTCCGATCGTTTGATTGTTCTTTTGTCCTTTTTCTTAGGGGCACTTCGTCCGCATCTGCTAGGACTGGACAACAACAACAAGGGCAACACGGACAACCAGACCATGTTGATCAGCAACAAGGGCCTGTACTAACTCAAGAGACTATCCAAGAAGAAGTAATAGTGTCACGCCCCAGAACCAGAATACTGGAGAGCGGGGGCAGACATAGCCAGCTACGTATATTGAAATAGAAACCACCTCGATATACGGTCACGGCTGTCTAGATATATGAGGGTTTACTACAAGCTAACAGTCTCTTATGGTCATGAACAAGCCTAATGTCTTAATCACAAGCAAGTAAGTAAGGTCGCAAGATGTATGATCATTAAATATACAATAATAAGGCATCCCAAATATTACATATTCAGTTGATCATGGGGACTAGCAAGAGTTAAGTCATACATGATCAACCCTAGGATTTGTTAATCATGTTTACAGCCCGTAGGCAGACAGTAAGTAAAGTGCATCGAGCTAACAGGTGCTCGTCGGCTAAACGCCTCAAAAGAATAGCTTTACAATAGAGTGAGCGAAACAAAATAGAAAAACCCACTCGTAGCCCGGGTTCCTTCTAGTCGCCACCATCGGGCTGGAGGTTCGGAAGATCCTCGGGAGCTGCTCCAAAATCTGGCCACACAAAACCAGCTGGGTCAACCCCAGAAAGAGCAAGTGCCACAAGAGGGCCACGAAATAAGAACAAAAGCCAGCAATCAGCACAAAAAAATCTAATATTAAAACTAGAATTTATGAAAACATGTCAGGATGATATACGACGAGATAACCATGGAACTATTCCGATAGCCAGGTTACAACCCGTAAACCAAACAAGGACCGGGGTTGTAACCCTTCGTCTGAACAGAACTTGGTATCCCACCATTTATCGACAAGATTATAATGCAAGAAATCAAGACAGGGAGCAATCTTGTACTGGATCAAGACATGGCTAAACTGGTTATCCCTCATTCAATCAATCACGGCCAAGCAGATACTACGGCTTACTACTTTAACTAACTAGGGTTATCACATGCCTAATTACTAACAAGATGCAGTGAGATTATTCCACAGCCACAAGCCCTGCAGACCATCCAGGTTACCCAGGTCGAAAATTAGGGGTTAAATTCAGGTGGGTACATCGTCCAGGAAATACATGTACCCTTAGGTGACTTAGAAGGTGCAACACATGACAGTGTGCTGGAAATGCGCCCTACTCGTCGGCAGGCTACAGATCCCAAGAGCGCCCAGGTAACGGAATTGCCTGTAGCTGTGTCATCTCTTCATGACTACTGTGTTATTCTAGTTATTAACCTTAATCCGCTTTGGTAGGTACCCCTGACCGTGGTACTCAGAGGTCCCCTCCTAGACATGATGCAAGACAGGACAAGTGGATTTAACAAGCAAGCAAGAAGGAACTACCCACGGTGTCAAGGCAAGTCAAGTTAAGTTAGCCGTCGCAACAGCATTAAGATAAATCATGTCAGGGTACTTGTCAGGAGTGCGCCACGACGGGGCCACTATCATGTCAGGTTGGTCATGTCAGGAGTGCACCACTACGGGTCACTGTCGTGTTATGCTAGTTCCTTGTCATACCATGCCATGTACAATAGTCATTCCAAACATATTAAGTAAAATCAAGTTCATGACAAAAGGCGTAAGGATATAAAATGGGCGTAAAATATCTAATAAAATATCAATATACAGGGCTATAGAAGAGCCAAGCTTAAAGAAATAAGACCAAAACTTCAAGAGCCAATGGGTTAAGCAAGGGGTCAGGGAGCAGCATACGCGCAAGAGCACGCACGCAGGGGAGCAGCGTACGCACAAGGGCACGCACACAGGGGAGCTGCGTACGCACAAAAGCACGCATGTACGAGAGCTGCGTACGCGAAAAAGCACGCACGCAGGAGAGCTGCGTACGCAAAAAGACACGCACGCAGGAGAGCCGCGTACGCGTAAAAATACGCACGCAGGAGAGCTGCGTACGCGTAAAAACACGCACGCAGGAGGGCTGCGTTCGCACAAAAGCACGCACGCAGGAGAGCTGCGTACGCGAAAAGACACGCACGCAGGAGAGCTGCGTACGCGTAAAAACACGCACGCAGGAGAGCTGCGTACGCGAAAAGGCACGCACGCAGGAGAGCTGCATACGCGTAGAAACACGCACGTAGGAGAGCTGCGTACACACAAAAGCACGCACGCAGGAGAGCTGCGTACGCGTAAAAACACGCACGCAGGAGAAAGGGTCTTCTTCTCCATGGCTGAGAAGAAGCTCTCATGGCTCCCAAAACTTCAAAGCATCACAACTTGGCCATCCGAACTCCAAATCCGGATTTCTAAAGTTCCAACCAGGGTGGAATTGAACTCTCTCCCACATGGAAACATCAAAACCTATAAAAAATCCAACTTAAGTAGATCAAAACCATGCAAATCTGAAAATAAGGAAAACTTAGATCTAGAACAATGGAGACTCCAATTCACAAAATACCAAGTTCTAATGTTGATCACCATGTCCTAATCTAGTAAATGGACAAATAAAAGAGGGTTCTCATGTGGTGGCAAGGTACACTTGCCTATGGGTGGGTGTTGTGTAGAGGAAGGTGAAGAGTGTTGTGTAGAGGAAGGAGAAGAAGAAATTAATGGAGGTTTATGAGGAGAGAGAAAAAGTAGGTGGAGTTTTAAAGAGGGTGGGATGTGGTGTATTGAGGGTATAGCATAGGCTAAGGTGTTCCAATACATATTAAACCAACCCAAACCAAACCAATCCAATTAAAACCGAGCCATGTCAAAACCCAAAATACGAGAAATACCGAAATTCCACAAGTTGAGAAAAATAAAAATACATGCCAAAATCCAGATACGAGTATAAATACGAAATACGGGAAATACGGGAAATGAGGGTGAGAACTCTACCCACCTTAAAAGAATTCCGTCCTCGAAATTTAATCAAGGAGCTAGAGATTGTTACGACAAGCTACATTAAGCACAGGCAAGTTATACTAAGCAGTTCAATCATACAATCATACAATGCAAGCAAGGAAGGGAAAACGTAAGGCATAAGAAAGATATTATACCTCACGAGTCAAACAGGTAGGGATATCGCGATCGGATGTCGTCCTCACGCTCCCACGTTGACTCACCTAGAGAGTGATGACCCCAAGCAATACAGACTAATTTAATAGTCTTGTTCTTGAGTATCTTCTCCCTCCGGTCCAATATAGACACGGGCCTCTCCTCATATGAAAGGTTGGTACCAATAACCAATTCCAAATGGTCTAGGATGTGGCTCGGGTCTGGAATATACCGTCGTAATTGGGACACATGAAATACATCATGCACCTCACTTAGCGACGGTGGAAGAGCAAGACGATAGGATACATCTCCTACTCGCTCTAGAATATCGAACGGCCCTATATATCTAGGACTAAGCTTTCTCCGCACGCCGAAGCGAATGACGCCGCGGTTAGGCGAGATCCTAAGGAATACATGGTCGCCGACAGCAAATTCTAAGGGACGCCGATGAGCATCGGCCCAATGGCGCTGGCGGTCCTGGGCAACTCGGAGGTGATCTCTGACCTTCCTGACCACTTCAACCACCTGGGAAATCAATTCGGGTCCGAGCATCTGCCTCTCTCCGACATCGTCCCATGCTAGCGGGGATCTGCACTTCCTGCCATAAAGAGCCTCGAAGGGTGCCATCTGGATACTGGCCTGGAAACTATTGTTGTACGAGAATTCTACGAGATACAGGTGATCTTCCTACGAACCACCGCAGTCGAGCGTACAAGATCTCAGCATGTCTTCAAGAGTCTGGATTGTGCGCTCTGATTGACCATCCGTCTGCGGGTGATAAGCTGAGCTGAATTGAAGGCGAGTCCCCAAACTCTTCTGCAAGCTGCGCCAAAAGTGTGATGTGAATCTTGAATCCCTGTCCGAGGTGATGCTGACTGGCACACCGTGAAGCCTGACAATCTGCCTGAGATACATCTCTGCTAACTGCGTCGTCGACTGTCCAACTCTGAATGGGAGAAAGTATGCCACCTTGGTAAGCCTGTCCACAATTACCCAAATAGCATCTCTGCCGGCCGGAGATCTGGGCAATCCGGTCACGAAATCCATGGTTATATGTTCCCATTTCTATTCTGGGATCGGTAAGGGTTAAAGAAGTCCAGCGGGCCTCTGATGTTCAGCTTTAACCTGTTGGCAAACCAAACACCGAGAGACAAACCGGGCTATCTCCCTCTTCATGCCATTCCACCAGAAATGCTGACGGATATCACGGTACATCTTCGTACCACCCGGATGAATAGAATATTGTGAACTGTGGGCTTCTGCCATGACTTCCTGTCTAATATCTCCACTGGGTACACAAAGAAGAGTGCCGTGCCGAAGTGTACCATCTTCATGGATACATAACTCTGGCCTTCTTTCTGCTTCATACTCTGCTCTGAGTCGCTGGATCTTGGAATCTGTTGACTGCGCCACCCGAATTCTCTCAACTATGCTGGACTGAACCTGTAGGCTGGCCATCAATGCCATGCTGGTTGGAAGAACCACTTTAATTCCCATCTTCTGAAGATCTGCCAATAATTCTGGTTGCGTCGTCAGGAAATAAACTCCGACTCTCCTGCTCAATGCATCTGCTACAACGTTGGCTTTTCCGGGATGATACTGCAGATCCACATCATAGTCCACCATTAGCTCGAGCCACCTTCTCTGCCGCATATTAAGGTCTTTCTGGATGAAAACATACTTCAGGCTCTTATGATCAGTAAAGATCTCCACTCTATCTCCGTACAAGTAGTGTCTCCACAATTCAAAGCAAACACTACCGCCGCCAATTCCAAGTCGTGGGTCGGGTAATTCTTCTCATGATCATGTAGTTGACGTGACGCATAAGATATTACCTTCCCATGCTGCATCAAAATGCACCCCAATCCTCTGCCTGAAGCATCGCAATAAACTGTGAATCCTCCCGTCCCATCTGAAAGGGTGAGAATGAAAGCCGTTATCAAACCTTGCTTCAACTTCTCAAATGATTCCTGACACTCTGCTGTCCAAACAAACGGCACATCCTTGCGGGTCAACTGGGTCATCGGCGCTGAAATCTTTACGAAATCTGAAACGAACCGCCGATAGTAGTCGGCCAATCCAAGAAAGCTGCGAACCTCTGCCACTGAGCTGGGTACCGGCCATGACTTGATAGCCACAATCTTCTGGGGATCCACTTCCACTCCTCCTCGGGTAATGATGTGACCCAAGTATGATATGCGATCGAGCCAGAACTCGTATTTACTGAACTTGGCGTATAACTGATGCTCCCTAAGCGTCTGGAGGACGACTCTGAGATGATGTTCGTGCTCTGCTTCACTCTTGCTGTAGACCAGGATGTCATCTAGGAACACGATCACAAATTGATCCAAGTAAGGCATGAAAATGCGATTCATGAGGTCCATGAATACGGCCGGCGCATTGGTCGCTCCAAAGGGCATAACAAGGAACTCCCAATGTCCATACCTCGATCTGAATACTGTCTTCGGGATGTTCTGCTCTCTGACTCTGATCTGGTGGTATCCCGATCGCAAGTCGATCTTCGAGAACACTGAAGCCCCTCTGAGCTGATCAAACAAGTCATCTATCCTCGAAAGAGGGTATCTGTTCTTGATTGTCACCGAATTCAAGGTACGATAATCAACACATAGCCTGGACGTACCATCCTTCTTTTTCACAAGAAGCATCGGGGCTCCCCAAGGCGATCCACTTGCACGGATGAATCCCTTGGTCCTCAGTTCTTCAATCATCTTATATAAAATCTCGAACTCTGAAGGCGCCATCCTATAGACTCGCTCTGATACTGGTGCTGTCCCAAGAATCAAGTCTATAGTGAACTCAATCTCCTGCTCCGGTGGCATCCCTGGAAGCTCCTCTGGAAAGACATCTGGAAACTCTTCAATTATCCGGGGTAACTGCACTGCTGCTACTGCCATCCACAATGCTGGAGAAGATGGCTCCACTGCGCCTCTGAAAAATGAAAACTCTGGCTCGCCGGGGATACTAAAGACAACTCTGCCAATATGGCAGTCTATCCTAGCATACTGGTTCCTCAACTAATCCATGCCTAGGACTACATTATAGTCTGCCATAGGAAACTCTATGAATCTAGCGGGGAACTTCCTACCGCTAACTACGATCCGACACGAGGAAAATACTCGATCTACTTCCACAAGGCCATTACCAGTAAGTATATTGAGCTTCACTGATAATGACTCGGGCTCCAATCCTATCCGTGTCGCGAATCGTGCAGACATAAATGAATGCGATGCACCAGAATCAAATAATACAGACGCTGGAGAGGAGTTGACGAGAATAGTACCTGCCACTACCTCACCTGGTGCAACTTCTTCTTCCATAGCCATCATCATGGCCTGACCTCTAGCTGTGGGTCCCCTCTGTTGAAAACCTCTCTGCCTGCTCTGTACTGGGTCCTGGGCACACTGCTGCTGGAATGCCTGGGCCTGAGGCAACAATGGCCTCGGGTACTGCTGCTGCTGAATAGGTGCTGGTCCCCTAACCGATGGACTGGTTAGGTTGGAAGAGGATGAACTACCCCTATTCGGACAGGCTCCTATCTTATGATCTGCCGCTCCACAAGCTAGGCATAATCCTTGCGTCCTACGACAATCTGCCACTACATGGCCTGGCTTTCCGCAATGTGAACATCCCATTGCGGAAGTCTGCTTCTGCTTCTGCTGCTGCGGGTACGTCGGGGTCGAATGCTGAACCGATGTTACTAAGGCCGCCCGCCTCGGAGTTCCAATGGTCAATCCCCTAGCTACCGGGGTTGGAGCTGATGATTGGTGCATCTGACGGTGGGACCGCTTCCTACCTCCGGTCCTATCCACGATCCTCTGGGAGGTGTACTCATGCCTCCTAGCTGCTCTCAAGACTGCATCGAACGTCTGGTGCTCGAACTGCTTAACCGCCAACAAGATCTCCAAATGCAGTCCCTACTGGAACCGCTGGGCCCTATCAAACTCGGTCGCCACCAAGGTGGGGGCAAACCTACTGAGTCTAGAAAACTCCGATGCATAACTGTCGACCGTTCTGCCTCCTTACTTCAAGTTGGTAAATCTGGTCTGCAGGTCGTACCGAGCCACAGCATCGAAATACTTCGTCTGGAATCTCTCTCTAAACACTGCCCAAGCAATGGGTGCCACCAATCCCATGGCTTGTGCCGCCCACCAACTGCGAGCCAAGTCCAACAACTGCAGGCATACCACCGCCACCTTCTCATTCTCGGGTGTCCTAGCTGCTTCCAGAATCACCTCGGTATCCTGAAGCCATGCATCCGCGGCAATCGCATCCTCGCTGCCGTCGAAGAAAGGAGGGTTCAATCGCTTGAAGCTGTTTGCCGCCTGGTTCCCTGGATGTCCGCCTCGGGTCAAAGCATCTTGAACTGTCTGGTGCAGGGCGTTGCTCCGACGATCCTGGGAAGCTATCAAGGTTCTGATGAGGCCTACTAAGGTACCATCATCTGGCTCTCCGGGCTGGACGGGCCGAACTGGTGACTCTCCTCCAGTAGGTATCACTCTGGAGGCGACTCCGGAATGCTGGGCTTGATCTCCAGGTTGCTGCTGGTCCACGGGAGGTGCTCCTCCGTGCTGATCGGCAGGGTCAGGTACAGTGCCGCTGAGAAAGACGACACAGGAAAATAATAAGGAAGGACCAGGACAGATCAACGATACAAGCATGTAATCAGGGCAAGAATTTCAGGGATTTGAAAATACGGGCAGAGATCAAGGGCGAATACTGATTGAGACATCTATTCGGTAAACCCTCACATTTCTTGATTGACAAGACCTGCATGGGCCACCACTTAAACCATGTCACGCCCCAGAACTAGAATACTGGAGAGCGGGGGCAGACATAGCCAGCTACGTATATTAAAATGGAAACCACCTCGATATACGGTCACGGCTGTCTAGATATATGAGGGTTTACTACAAGCAAACAGTCTCTTATGGTCATGAACAAGCCTAATGTCTCAATCACAAGCAAGTAAGTAAGGTCGCAAGATGTATGATCATTAAATATACAATAATAAGGCATCCCAAATATTACATATTCAGCTGATCATGATGCTAGTCGTACAAAATACGGGGACTAGCAAGAGTTAAGTCATACATGATCAACCCTAGGATTTGTTAATCATGTTTACAGCCCGTAGGCAGACAGTAAGTAAAGTGCATCGAGCTAACAGGTGCTCGTCGGCTAAACGCCTCAAAAGAATAACTTTACAATAGAGTGAGCGAAACAAAATAGAAAAACCCACTCGTAGCCCGGGTTCCTTCTAGTCGCCACCATCGGGCTGGAGGTTCGGAAGATCCTCGGGAGCTGCTCCGAAATCTGGCCACACAAAACCAGCTGGGTCAACCCCAGAAAGAGCAAGTGCCACAAGGGGGCCACGAAATAAGAACAAAAGCCAGCAATTAGCACAAAGAAATCTAATATTAAAACTAGAATTTATGAAAACATGTCAGGATGATATACGACGAGATAACCATGGAACTATTCCGATAGCCAGGTTACAACCCGTAAACCAAACAAGGACCGGGATTGTAATCCTTCGTCTGAGCAGAACTTGGTTTCCCACCATTTATCGGCAAGATAATAATGCAAGAAATCAAGACAGGGATCAATCTTGTACTGGATCAAGACATGGCTAAACTGGTTATCCCTCATTCAATCAATCACGGCCAAGCAGATACTACGGCTTATTACTTTAACTAACTAGGGTTATCACATGCCTAATTACTAACAAGATGCAGTGAGATTATTCAACAGCCACAAGCCCTGCAGACCATCCAGGTTACCCAGGTCGAAAATTAGGGGTTGAATTCAGGTGGGTACATCGTCCAGGAAACGCATGTACCCTTAGGTGACTTAGAAGGTGCAACACATGACAGTGTGCTGGAAATGCGCCCTACTCGTCGGCAGGCTACAGATCCCAAGAGCGCCCAGGTAACGGAATTGCCTGTAGCTGTGTCATCTTCATGACTACTGTGTTATTCTAGTTATTAACCTTAATCCGTTTTGGTAGGTACCCCTGACCGTGGTACTCAGGGGTCCCCTCCTAGACATGATGCAAGACAGGACAAGTGGATTTAACAAACAAGCAAGAAGGAACTACCCACGGTGTCAAGGCAAGTCAAGTTAAGTTAGCCGTCGCAACATCATTAAGATAAATCATGTCAGGGTACTTGTCAGGAGTGCGCCACGACGGGGCCACTATCATGTCAGGTTGGTCATGTCAGGAGTACACCACTACGGGTCACTGTCGTGTTATGCTAGTTCCTTGTCATACCATGCCATGTACAATAGTCATTCCAAACATATTAAGTAAAATCAAGTTCATGACAAAAGGCGTAAGGATATAAAATGGGCGTAAAATATCTAATAAAATATCAATATACAGGGCTATAGAAGAGCCAAGCTTAAAGAAATAAGACCAAAACTTCAAGAGCCAATGGGTTAAGCAAGGGGTCAGGGAGCAGCGTACGCGCAAGAGCACGCACGCAGGAGAGCAGCGTACGCACAAGGGCACGCACGCAGGGGAGCTGCGTACGCACAAAAGCACGCACGCAGGAGAGTTGCGTACACAAAAAAGCACGCACGCAGGAGAGCTACGTACGCGAAAAGACACGCACGCAGGAGAGTCACGAACGCGTAAAAACACGCACGCAGGAGAGCTGCGTACGCGAAAAGACACGCACGCAGGAGAGCTACGTACGCGTAAAAACATGCACGCAGGAGAGCTGCGTACGCACAAAAGCACGCACGCAGGAGAGCTGCGTACGCGAAAAGACACGAACGCAGGAGAGCTGCGTACGCGTAAAAACACGCACGCAGGAGAGCTGCGTACGCGAAAAGACACGCACGCAGGAGAGCTGCGTACGCGTAAAAACACGCATGTAGGACAGCTGCGTACGCACAAAAGTACGCACGCAGGAGAGCTGCGTACGCGTAAAAACACGCACGCAGGAGAAAGGGTCTTCTTCTCCATGGCTGAGAAGAAGCTCTCATGGCTCCCAAAACTTCAAAGCATCACAACTTGGCCATCCGAACTCCAAATCCGGATTTCCAAAGTTCCAACCAGGGTGGAATTGAACTCTCTTCCACATGGAAACATCAAAACCCATAAAAAATCCAACTTAAGTAGATCAAAACCATGCAAATTCGAAAATAAAGAAAACTTAGATCTAGAACAATAGAGACTCCAATTCACAAAATACCAAGTTCTAATGTTGATCACCATGTCCTAATCTAGCAAATGGACAAATAAAAGAGGGTTCTCATATGGTGGCAAGGTACACTTGCCTATGGGTGGGTGTTGTGTAGAGGAAGGAGAAGAGTGTTGTGTAGAGGAAGGAGAAGAAGAAATTAATGGAGGTTTATGAGGAGAGAGAAAAAGTAGGTGGAGTTTTAAAGAGGGTGGGATGTGGTGTGTTGAGGGTGGAGCATAAGCTAAGGTGTTCCAATATATATTAAACCAACCCAAACCAAACCAATCTAATTAAAACCGAGCCATGTCAAAACCCAAAATACGAGAAATATCAAAATTCCACAAGTTAAGAAAGATAAAAATACATGCCAAAATCCAGATACGAGTATAAATACGAAATACGAGAAATACGGGAAATGAGGGTGACAAATAGTGGAAGCAGCAGCTGGATCGCAGTATCCGGAGGTTCCACCACCAACAACAGTTCCACCTACCCCTGTGGAAGTGGACACACCAGTCCTTCTGGAGATCATAAGAGGGATGATGGCTACTCAGCAACATCAGATGTTAGCCCAGCAGCGCATGCACGCTCAGTTACAAGAGCAGAATGTATTACTCAATCAAGGATTGCAGACGGCTTTGAAAAGAGGGGCGAGAACAGATTCAGGAGCATCAGCCAGGTTTTGCAAGTACAACCCCCATCGTTTCGAGGGCACGGAAGATGCCATCTCAGCAGATGCGTGGCTTAAGGATATTGAGGCTATTCTGACAGCAGCTAAGGTGCCGGCAGAAGAACGTGTGGATCTAGTGAAGTTGTTACTTCAGGATCTCGCACGTGATTGGTGGGAATCAGAGGAAGTGGGCATCAGACGTCCTATTGCTTGGGACGATTTTACAACAAGATTCAAGACGAAGTACTATGGGGTTGTGGCACAGTTTGAGCTACAACAAAAATTTATCAACCTCAAGCAGGCCGGCAAGACGGTAGATGCTTATGCAGCGGAGTTCTGCAGATTGAGTAGGTTCGCCCCAGAGATGGTAGCGACATAGAGCCAGAGGTCTATGAGATTTCTGCAAGGGTTTCATCTTGAGCTCTTGCAATTGATAGAGGGGGACAATTATCAGACTTTTAACGAAGTATTGACGGTAATCCGAAGGCATGAGATCACCATTCAGAGGATTACGGCAAGGACCGGAGGTCAGAAGAGATCCCACAGTCAGATTGAAGGAGGAGGGGGAACAACGCCCCAAACAACAGCACCATCCCTTGGCATTCGCATTCACGATGTGGCAATGAGAGGGCCCGCACAACCATCCATGCAGCAACAACAGCAACAGAGGAAGAACCAGCAACCCCCGGCAAGCTGCACTTATTATGGGAAGGTAGGACACACTAGAGATGTGTGTCGGACATTGAACGGACAGTGTTTGATATGTGGAAATCCAGATCATCGGGTTACCACCTGTCCCATGAATTCAAGGTCATGAGGACCAGTACAACAATTTCCTGCTCTGCCAGCACCAGGGGCAGGACAGTATCGAGGAGTAGCGGTGGCAGTGAGACCATTGGCACAGCGCCCGTTCATGACACAGGCTCAGTTGTTTCGTCAGCAGGGACCGCCGATACAGTAATACCAGTATAGACCACCCCAGCATCATCAAGGAAGGGACCAGCAGCAGCACCAGGCTAGGCCGCAGCATGGGAACCAAAATAGAGGTCGAGGACAGGCATTCACTCTGTCCTTGGAGGAGGCATTAGCATCGGAAGATGTTGTGGCAGGTAATATTTTCGTCGCCTCATATCCCGCAGTAGCATTGTTTGATTCGGGAGCATCACACTCATTTATATCTGTACAATTTGTAACACGGCTAGGAATGAAGTTCGAGGCATTGCCAGGGAGGTTGAATATACTCACTGGTAATGGGCTCGTAGGAGTTAGTAGGATTATTCTAGCGTGTAGAGTTGTAGTTTGCGGGCATTCCTTACCCGCCCGGTTGATAGAATTTCTTGTTGGAAATTTTTATTTTATCTTAGGCATGGACTGGCTGAAAGACAGTCATGCGACAATAGATTGTCGTAGAGGGAGTGTATCTTTTGATATTCCAGGCATGAAGAGGTTCACCTTATTCAGATCAGTGGCAACTCAACAAGAGCAGGGAGTAGTAACGACAATGGAAGAAATTCAAGTCCCGAAGGTAGTTGAAGAGTTTCTAGACGTATTTCCTGAAGAACTTCCCGGTCTACCACCGGTTAGGGATATTGAGTTCAGCATAGAATTGGCACCTGGAACTAAACCGATATCAGATCGAGTTTACAGAATGGCAGATTCAGAGCAGGTCAAGGTATATCAGCACATAGAGGAACTGAAGGAGAAGAAGTTCATCCAAGCTAGCGTATCACCATGGGCAGCACCAGTGGTACTTGTGGAGAAGAAGGATGGGTCATCCAGATTGTGTATTGACTACAGGAAGCTTAACGGGGCAACAGTAAAGAACAAGTACCCATTACCCAGGATCGACGACTTATTTGATCAGTTGAGCAGGGCTAGAGTTTTCTCCAAGATAGATCTTCGTTCAGGGTATCACCAAGTGAGGGTTCGGAAGGAGGATATTCCCAAGACAGCATTCAGGTCGAAGTACGGGCATTACAAATTTTTAGTTATGCCATTTGGATTGACCAATGCTCCAGCAATATTTATGGATTTGATGAACCGCATTTTTAAGCCATACTTGGATCAATTTGTCGTTGTGTTCCTCGACGACATTCTTGTATACTCTGCTAGTGAAGAGGAGCATGAAGACCACCTCAGGAAAGTATTACTGGTTCTGAGAGAGAACTAGTTGTATGCCAAGCTCAGTAAGTGCGAGTTTTGGACGAATCACATTTCATTTTTGGGTCACATCATATCAGAAGCTGGAGTAGCAGTGGATCCCAAGAAGGTAGAAGCAGTATAGAGTTGGCCAGTACCCAAGACCGTAGCTGATGTACGGAGTTTCTTGGGATTGGCAGGATATTACAGAAGGTTTGTATCAGACTTTGCAAGACTTTCAGCACCCATGACCCGCTTGACACGAAAGGATGTACCATTCATCTGGTCGACAGAATGCCAGACATCATTTGAGAATCTAAAGCAGAAGTTGATATCATCACCTATTCTTACATTGCCAGTTGGACCCAGAGGTTTTACTGTATATTATGATGCGTCAGGTAAAGGACTTGGATGTGTCCTTATGCAACATGGAAAGGTGATAGCATATGCATCTAGGCAACTTCGAGACCACGAGAAGAATTATCCAACTCATGACTTGGAGTTGGCAGCAGTAGTGTTTGCTTTGAAGCTATGGAGGTATTACTTATACGGTGATCGAGTGGACATGTACACAGATCATAAAAGTCTGAAGTATATTTTTACTCAGAAGGAGCTGAACATGAGGCAGAGAAGATGGTTGGAGTGGATCAAGGATTACGACGTGGAGCTTCAGTATCATCCAGGCAAGGCTAATGTGGTAGCAGACGCTTTCAGCAGAAGAGGCGGCACATTTATGTTGACAACGCAGAAGCATATCTTAGAAGACCTTCAGGAGATGGGCATCGAAGTTATACTTCCTAGTGATGTAGGGGTTCTGGCAAGTCTACAAGTTCAATCTGACTTGGTAGACAGGATCAAGGCAGCTCAGGCACATGACCCAAGGATTCAGAAGCTTAGAGCAGAATGTGAGTCAGGACTCAGAAAGGAGATGAGAATTCATGAAGACGGTACACTTAGGTTTGGATCACGTCTATGTGTACCTGGTGGAGATATCAGACATGAAGTTATAACAGAAGCTCACAGTTCTCAGTATTCTATACATCCTGGAGGGACCAAGATGTACCAAGATATCAAGCAGCACTTCTGGTAGAATGGGATAAAGAGGAAGATAGCTAGATTTGTTTCCCGTTGCTTGGTATGTCAGCAAGTGAAGGCAGAGCAGCAGAGGCCAGCTGGATTATTGCAACCGCTTTCTATCCCGGAATGAAAATGGAAACATATTACAATGGACTTTGTGACCGATTTACCGAGGTCACCAAGTGGTAAAGATGCCCTTTGGGTGATAGTAGATCGGCTTATGAAGGTAGCACACTTTCTTCCTTTCAGAGTATGGCAATCTACAGAAAAGTTGGCAGAGTTGTATATGCAACAGATAGTCAGGCAGCATGGAGTCCCTGTCAGTATTGTATCAGACAGAGATACCCGTTTCACATCACATTTCTGGAAGAGCTTGCATCATTGTCTGGGTACCAAGTTAAGATTTAGCACGACTTACCATCCACAGACGGATGAGCAATCAGAAAGGACGATTCAGACTTTAGAAGATATGTTGTGAGCCTGCACCCTAGATTTTGGAGGATCTTGGGAGAGCCACCTGCACTTAGTTGAGTTTTTATATAACAACAGTTATCAAGCCAGTATCCAGATGGCGCCATTCGAAGCCCTATATGGTAAGAAGTGTAGGTCGCCACTAGCATGGGATGATATCGGAGAGAGGAAGATGCTAGGCCCGGAATTGATTGTTCAGACGGTTGAAGTGGTTAAGGGGATTTGAGAGCGACTTCGAGTTGCGCAGGATCGGCATCATCATTGGGCGGACCAGCATCGTAGACCACTAGAGTTTTCTGTTGGGAACCATGTATTTTTGCGGATCTTACCTACCCGTGGGGTCATTAGATTTGGCGTTCGTAGAAAGTTGAGTCCACGATACGTAGGACCATTCGTTATCCTTGATAGGGTAGGCGATGTTGCTTATCGTTTATCCCTTCCACCTTCGTTACGAGAGGTGCATGACGTATTTCATATATCTCAGTAGCGAAGGTATGTATCGGATCCAAGCCATATCCTTGATTATTCTGAGCTGATTGTTGGTACCAACCTGTCTTACGAGGAGCAGCCTGTGTCCATCTTGGACCGAAGAGAGAAGATACTCAAGAACCGAACAATTAGCCTTGTCCGGGTTGCTTGGGGTCATCACTCTTTAGGAGAGTCAACGTGGGAACGTGAGGATGATATCCGATCACGATATCCGCACCTGTTTGACTCACAAGGTATATCTCTTTCTGTATACCTTGATTGTCTTGACTCCTCATGCTTGTCACCTTATGAATAGAATTGCTTGGTGTCGTCGATAGTTAAACATAGATACGCTATTTGCTACTTGACATTGTGAAATGATTGCTTACTCAATTGCTTATGCTTAGATTAGTTTAGCTTTGATGTTCTCATCTTGCTTGGATTTGAAATTTCGAGGACGGAATTTTTTTCTAAGGAGGGTAGAGTTGTCACTACCCGTTCCCAGAATACGTATTTATTTAATATTTATCATGTATTATTCTGTATTTAAATTCCTTTAACTTCATGCTAATTATTTTTCTGTATTTTATTTTCTGCTTTTCTTTGGCTCTCGGTTTATTTCGGTTCATGGTGAGCCAACTTGGTTTGGCTTAGTTCAACATGGAAAGGAATGGGTGGCTAGGATTTAATGGAGTAGGATGGATGGTGGAGATGCACTTGACCTTGATATAAAACTTCTTCTTTCATTCTCTCTCTTCATTCATTCACATTTACTCCTCCACCAAACCCTAACCCACTTGTGAGAGGCAAGTACATCTTGCACATCATGGAGGATTTCATGCATCCCTATTTATTTTTAGTCCATTGTGTTTATCTCTTCTTTCTCTACATGTTTAGGTCTTGTAGTTTTTGTTTTCCATGGATAGTTTTGTGTAGATCTAAGTTTTTCTCCTTTTCGGTTTTCTTGGGTTTTGATCTATCAAACTTCATTATTTCCATGTTTTGATTGTTCTATGTTGTAGAGAATTCAATTCTACCCAATTTTGGCTTTTAAAAAGTTAGATTTCGACTTGATTTGAGGAAGTTATGGCTAAAACAATTTTGGTCAAACTTCTATGTTCATCTGTCCTGATTTTGGCAGGGACGATGAATAGTGTCTGGCCGCATAAGCATTTCTGGCCGTATGAGTATTTTTGAGCCGTATAAGCATTTCTGGCCGCATGACCATTTCTGGTCGCATGAGTATTTTTGAGCCGCATAAGCATTTCTGGCCGCATGACTATTTCTGGCCGCACGAGTATTTTTGAGCCGCATAAGCATTTCTGGCCGCATGACCATTTCTGGCCGCATGAGTATTTTTGAGCCGCATAAGCATTTCTGGCCACATGACCATTTCTGGCCGCATGAGTATTTTTGAAGCCGCATAAGCATTTCTGGCCGTATGACCATTTCTGGCCGCATGAGTATTTTTGAGCCGCATGAGCATTTTTGAGCCGCATGAGCATTTTTGAGCCGCATGAGGCTGATTTTGGCTGATTTTGATTGTTTGATGCTCTTTTTGACTGTTTTCTGGCCCGAATTTCTTCTAACTCCCAACATGAAAGTTGTAGATCTTTTCCTTGGCTTCAAGAATATGTTACCACTCGACCATGCTTAATACTAGTTTGACTTTCATGCCTTGTCACGAATTGACCCCGACTGTTACTTCGACTAATAATTGATCATGCGTTCCTAGTTGGAACTAAGAGACTGGCTAGTCGTCTTATTGAATTGAATGAATGAGACACGTTCATATTAACTATGAACTATTATAATCGATTGGTCGATCCCGAATATTGACATACAGGCATGTGCGGGCTTCAATTTATTTATTTTTCTATAAAGTAGTATGTGTACTTTATGGTCAAGGCATGATTATTTCGTGGTTAGTTTTGATTGTTGCATTAGGCTATGTAAGACCTACAACATAACCGCACGGATATCGTTGTAGAGTTGGGCATATCGTACTCTGTACGGAAGTACTCATTCTGAAAGACCATGACCCATGACATGGGATTTCAATCAACATAGGGGATATTAAGTTAAATAAAATAATGATTGCATGGAGAGAATGGATTCCCGAGTTCTTACATGGCAGCCCTCTTTGGGACTATTAAGTGCCCGACAGGCCGGCTGGTTTCCACAGATACTACAAATCTGCCACACGGGCAGGGAGCGGTATCTGCTTATAATATTTATTGTATATTGATGACGGACGTCCCGCTGGGACTCGTCTAATTCATGATTGGCGCAATTGATTGATTGGGTAGACTAGCCTTGCTCGTACATAGTAAGAATTGAGGAATCTTTTTTGCATAACCCCAAGATAACTTGGGACTCACAGTAGCAAGCCGTAGTAGTTGCATGGCCGTTTAAATTAATTTGTTTGTGTACTGTATCTACTCTGCTACCTAACTAAGATGATCAGAATGTCAGGACATGACGAGCCAACTTCTGTCCTTGTTTGGTTGGGAGATTGGTTCGAAGTGTCGTGATGTTATGTGAATCCTAGTCGATAGCAGAGATCTATTATCATATTCTCTTATTACTGGCTTTATTCCTCATATCGTGCTCCCTTGCGGTACTTGCTATTAGAGGTCTAACCTCTCTGGTTTTGCATGGCCAGATTTAGAGCCGGTCCCCGAGGATCCAGCTTACTTCTACCTTCAAGATGGTCAACACTAGAGGGATGATCGCAAGAGGACTCGAGTGGGTTTCTTACTTCCCCACTCGTTTTGTTATTTACTTTATACCTTGCCGTTTGGCACCGACATGTTAGTCGGATTGTCTTGTACCTACTTTTGCATAATTGTAACTAAAGTCAGGCTGCAGCTGATAACAATTGTGTATACTTGCTACATCATCTGGCTGTGTTTTGTAAAGCCAGATATCAAGAACATTTTGACTGAGCATTTGGGACGCCTTACTACTTTATCTCACATGTTCTCTATTTCTGTTTCTTGTTTGAATGATTGAGACAATAGATGTGAAGCGACCATAGTGAGACTTTTATGTAGTATGCACCCCCTCGTCTTATTAGACAGCATTGATCATATTATACGGTATTTATCTACCCGTAATACGTAGCTGGCTGAGTCATTCCCCCGCTCTCCAGTATTCTGGTTCTGGGGCGTGACATATGGTGTCGCAATTGGGCCGCATGAGCCGCATGTCGCAGTTGAGCCGCATAGATGTCGCGGTTGGGCCGCATGAGTCGCATGTCGCAGTTGAGCCACATATGGTGTCGCGGTTGGGCCGCATAGGCCGCATGTCGCAGTTGAGCCGCATATGGTGTCGCAGAATAGGCCACATAATGCCTATTTTGACCGTTTCTGACTGTTATATGTCCTAATTGACTGAATTGTGGCTAGAATTTCTTCCAACTCCCAACATGAAATTTGTAGATCTTTTTCTTGGCTTCAAGAATATGTTACCAACTATTTTATGCAAGTTATAGGCTCGATCATGCTTAATACTAGTTTGACTTTCATGCCTTTGCACGAATTGACATTGATTGTTACCTTCCCTAAATGATTGACCATGCGTTCCTAGTTGGAACTAAGAGACTGGCTAGTCGTCTTATTGAAATTGAATGAGACACGTTCATAGGAACTATGAACTATTGCAATCGACTGGCTGATCTCGAATAGTGGCTTACAGACACATGCAGGCTTCAATTTAATTATTTTTACAAAGCTGCATGTGTACTTTATGGTCAAGGCATGATTATTCCGTGGTTAGTTTCGATTGTTGCATTACGATATTTAAGACCTACAACCTAACCGTACGGGTAATCGTTGTAGAGTTGGGCATATCGTACTTTGTACGGATGTACTCATTTCTGAATGACCATGACCCACGACATGGGATTTCACTTAACATAGAGGCTACTAAGTTAAATAAAATAATGATTGCATGGAGAGGATGGATTTCCGAGTTCTTACATGGCAGCCCTCTTTGGGACTATTAGTGCCCGACATGCCGGCTGGTCCCCACAGATACTGTAAATCTGCCACACGGGCAGGAAGCGGTATCAGCTTTTATTATTTATTGTATATTGATGACGGACGTTCCGCTGGGACTCGTCTAATTCATGATTGGCGCAATTGATCGACTGGGTAAACTAGCCTTGCTTGCACATAGTAAGAACTGAGGAATCCTTATTGTATAATTCCAGGATAACTTGGAACACACAGTAGCAAGCCGTAGTAGTTGCATGGCCGTTTAAGTTGACTTGTTTGTGTATTGTACTTACTCTATTCACTAACTTTGATGAGCAGAACGTTAGGACATGACGGGTCAACTTCTGTCCTTGTTTGGTTGGAAAGTTGGCTTGAAGTGTCGTGAGGTTGTGCGAACCCCAGTAGCAAGCAGAGATCTATTTTATTCTTAATTCTTACCACTGGTTCTAATTCCTCATGTCGTGCTTCCTTGCGGTACTTGCTATTAGAGGTCTAACCTCTCTGGTTTTGCATGGCCAGATTTAGAGCCAGTTCCCGAGGACTCAGCATACTTCCACCTCCAAGATGGTCAATATTAGAGGAATGATCGCCGGAGGACATGAGTGGGTCCCTTGCTTCCCTGCTCGTCTTTACTATTTACTTTTGGCCGTTTGGCACCGACATGTTAATCGGATTGTCTAGTACTTACTTTTACATAATTGTAATTAAGTCAGACTGCAGCTGATAACAATTGTCTATACCTTGCTATATCATCTGGCTAAGTTTTGTACAGCCAGATCTCAAGAACATTTTGACTAAGCATTTGGGACGCCTTACTGCTTTATCTTACATGTTCTCTATTTTACTGGTTCTTGTTGGAATGATTGAGACAATAGATGTTGAGTAACCCTAGTAAGACTTTCATGTAGTGTGCACCCCTCGTCTTTTAGACAACATTGATCGTATTATACGGTATTCATCTACCCGTAATACGTAGCTGGCTGAGTCATTCCACCGCTCTCCGGTATTCTGGTTCTGGGGCGTGACAAACTTCCCTTACCCGAACCCATTTGAACCCCCACAAACCCGAGAGTAATCCCCCTCAGCCGAGTTCCTTTTCACAGCAGACCCAAGTTTGCTAGTTCCCAAACCCGAACTAAACTTACGTTCATATATATATATATATATATATATATATATATATATATATATATATATATATATATATATATATAAATATATATATATAGGCGAGGGAGAAAGAGAGATTGCTCGACAACCTTATACAACAAAACCCCAAAACCCGAATCTAACCCACAGCGCCGACCCAGGCGAAGCCCTCCCCGCGCGCGCCACCGCCGTGTGCCGCCGCGAGCGCCGCCGGCCAGGCACGGAAACCCGACAGCACGCGCGCGCAAAGAACATGACAACAGCGGTAGCAGAGCGAAGAGCCAACTTTGGAGCACGATATCTCAGCGATCGTTCGATCGTTTTGAGTCCCGTAAATTCTGGTATGATCTTGATATAACCCTCTCTAATCCCTATCAATTAGTTTAAATTTTACTGACCCAAAACTCGAGTGGAAGTTGCCGAAAAATCTGTTTGGAAACAGGACATGTAATAGTCCAAACACCCATATTGGAAGGTAAATTGCCGCCAAGCCGTAGAACCTATAGGGCTCTGCAACCCAAGTTACGGAAGTCAATTTCGACGATGGTACGTCGAGAAATCGGATTCCCAATTTGGCAAAAAATCTGTTTTAAAATATTAAAAACTTTAGAAAAACCCTCGATACGACGTGCGTCCCGCCAATCCGGGCGACGTGGTAGCGAACCGAAAGCGTCGAAAGGTGCGTAACGGCTTCGTGGACGTGTGGGCTTTGACGAAATTCAAATTGGTCGCGTGTGCGCGACGAATTTGATGCGTATCCGTCGAAATTCACCGTATCGACCTCTGTGCAAATTTCTCAATTAGTTTGTACATGCTCGTCAGATCGAGACGAAACTTGCGCCAACAGGACCGTATCATTTTTCTGGTCCTGTATGCCAAGTTTGGTCCGATTCTGAGACAGTTGATTGGATCGTCGTTTTGCGGGCCCCACGGTCCAATTCAACGGGCGATTTTGTGCACGGTCTGTCGGAATCCAACTTTGGACATACGTTTGGGTTCGTATCATCAAAAACAATTCGTAGACATAAAGTTTGACGATTTTAGAGACCGTTGACCCTGGCACGCTTTTCGGTGCAAAACGGGTCCAACGGCGGATACCGTGTTGACCCGAAATTACCGTTTTGCCCCTGTGTCCAGAATTGGACTTAAGGACAGGCAATTCTAGCTAATTTGACTATTTTGAGAACATTGGTAATGTTTATTTCAGCATCCGAAGACTTTTGTACGGATTTTGACTATTGTGGCACACTGAGTGGTTTGGGTTGTCGGCTTCACCAGTAGAGGACCATAGGCGAGTACAGTTTATTGTTTGTTTTCAGTATTGATCTTTACTATGAATCAGTATTTAGTCGATAGATATGTGATTTCAGTTTTATATTAATTTTGTTCCTTGTTGTGTCGGGAGGTTGAAGTACCAACGATGTGTGATCTGACCTTAGACAGTGTAGACAGTAATTTATTATTGCAAAATAGACAGTGTAGACAGTAATTTATTATTGTAAAGTAGACAGTTTAACAGTGATTTATTATTGCAAAGTAGACAGTGTAAACAGTGATTTCTTTATTGCATTATTTAATGTAGACAGTGTAACTTTATACAATGTAGACAGTGTAACTTTAGACAGTGTAGACATTGTAACTTTAGACAGTGTAGACAGTGTCCTATAATTGTCCCGAGACCGATCACATATCAAAGGTATTTCAGTCAGTCGGTGAGTATTGTCTTTATTTATTGTTTTTCTTTGTTTAGTTTTATTTGTCTTTTGTGTTATTTTCCAAATCATATGTCTAAAGGCTAACCTCTGTCGTATAGTCATTTTCATATATTGGAACTGCATTCAGTGAATTGTACTTGTTCCATTCCTGACTGAAAACCAATATTTTCAGGTTAGCCGTGGATTTACTTACCATGGGAGATACGGGAAACTTGCAGACGAAAAGCCTAGAGACTAGCTAGATAGATGAGTTGTAGTCATTCAAATATTTGTACAAGTTTATATTTTTCTGCAAATATAAAACTTGTGATCATTGTAAATTAAATTAATCATGTGAATGAGCATTATTTGTGAATTTCGATCATCATGGCCGTGACAGCGTTCTACCGTCGACTCTGCTGCGTAGGCTGGCTTGGACACGTCTCGTATCCGTTAAAAAAAATGGGTGCGGGTCGTGACAAAGTTTGACAAAGTTATTAGATCAAACGGCTACAGAGTTAGCGAGACGGACAAGTGTGTTTACACGAAGTTCGCTGATGGAAACGGAGTCATCATTTGTCTGTACGTGGACGACATGCTAATCCTAGGAACGGATATAGGCAATGTCACGGAGACAAAGAAGTTCCTCTCAACCAAGTTCAGTATGAAGGACTTGGGGGATGCATATGTCATCTTGGGCATAAAGAACATCCGGACAGACACTGGAGTGGCGCTGTCACAATCTCATTACATTGAGAAGATGCTCACACGCTACGGGTATCAGGATCTTCTAGGGATCGATACGCCATACATGTGTGATCAGAAGTTGAAGCCAAATTCGAGGGAAAGCGTCAGGCAGCTGGAGTATTCTAGCGTTATCGGGAGTTTGATGTACGCAACTACTGCCACAAGGCCTGACATAGCTTTCGCCGTAGGAATGCTGAGTCGGTTCAGAATCAATCCAGGAATTGAGCACTGAAAAGATGTGAAGCGGGTGATGAGATATCTCAAGAAGACTCAGACATATGCACTGCACTACAGCGGGTATCCGACAGTAGTGGAAGGCTTCAGTGATGCTAGTTGGTGTTCAGAGGTGGAGAGCGAGAGATCCACAGGTGGATACATCTTTTCCTTGGGTAGAGCTGCTATATCGTGGAAGTCGAAGAAACAGACTATACTCTCTCGTTCCTATATAGAATCTGATTTCTATGCACTAGAAGCTGCAGCAGATGAAGCAGAATGGCTTCGGGAGCTCATGTATGATCTTCCAGTGGTTGGATCTCAGATACCGGCGATACCGATATACTGTGACAACCAGGCGACTACAGCAGTAGCATCAAATGACCTCTTCAACGGAAAGAAGAGAACTGTGCGGCTGAAGCACAGAGCAATAAACGATCTCATTAAAAGGGAAACTATTGTTGTAATTGATGTTCGGAGTTAGGAGAACCTGGTGGATCCGTTCACAAAGGGCCTTAAGCGCCAGCTGGTCGATGACACAGCAAGAAAAATGGGCTTGAAGGCATTCTGATATTGTATCTGTGTAATCCTACCATAAAGTTTTATGCTATTAGTTCAAAGAAAAATCTACTAGTCATCTAGCTTTTGTTTCAAGGGAGGACCACTGATTGAAAAAATATCAGGTAACAGTGGGTACATAGTCCTGAGGGACATGGAAGGGATACGGACCCATAACCACTGTTGTCTACTATAGTTCTCTTCGAAAAACATGTCCTGTGGAGAGGATGGCTTAAACGCCTTAATGAGTTCTCAGACAGAGTGAATGTCTGTTGTGCTTTACAGGAAGCACGGTAGCGCAGCACTACAAAGGAGCTCATGGACTCCATGCTACAGTGGGGTGACACCACAATGAGGCTCCCAGATAGGGGTAATGCCTCGGCTTAGCAAGCCATGTCACTGCGGCATAGCACCGCTTAAAGGCAGGTAGCATAATGCTGTATATTATAAATGAAGAGTGGTAGACAGCACTACAAAGAGGCCAGTGTCCTAATGTTACAGTGGCATGACACCACGAAGAGGTACCAGGTAGGGTAAAGTCTCGGCTTCGCAAGCCATGTCATAGCGGCGTAACACCGTCCGGAAGCGCAAGGCTTCATGCTGGATAGTTTGACACTACAAAGAGGCTTGTGACCTCATGCTACAGTATTATGACTCTACGATGAGGTACCCAGTTAGGGATAAAGCCTCGACTTTAAGCCATGTCATAGCGGCGGCGCACCGCACGGAAGTGCCAGGCTTCATGCCAAGGACTCTTTAAAAGAACTCACCTAGAGTATATGGATAGAGATATAGGCCGTCTCTTGAGGGTAAACTTGTAGACGTCCAAAATACATACACCGAAACCAGGCTGGCAGATGGCCTTTAATGTGTACCCAGAAGCACAGATAACTACATTATGTAAGTGGAAAGAATTGCAAATATGATACAGAATTCAAGGTTTAGTCCATTCTTATATCATACTGTTATTTGACCCATGCGGAAAGATTCAAGTCGTCAGCGACATTCTAATGCAAAATGGACAGTTACTGTGGAAAACGCTCAACCCTAGATACATATATTTGATGAGATATGTGAAAAATTGTTGGTGCTCTTGCTCCTTGACATGAAGAGAGCTTGCTCACAACATACTTTGTAAAGTTTAGTCCCACATTGAAAAAGCACTATGAGTTATCTCAACATATATATGAGTATGTGTTGTTAGGATATGCACATGAGGTCGTTACCCTAAGGAGGAAACCATGTGGATGATTTTACTAAGAAAAAAAATGATTAATTCCAACAATGACGTAAGTTAATTTTTGTTGTGCAGGCTCGGACTCGACACGGACTCCAGGTTGTCTCGTGTATGCACAGGAGTGTTCGGAGGGAAGGCGTGAGCTAGCACTCGACTATGTTGATTGTGGGATAATGTAAAACATCACTCTATTTTAGTGTTTTGGTATTTTAGTCCCACATCGGATATGAGAGATGGTAATATCTCACTCCACTTTATAAATAAAGTCCCCTCGACTCCTTTCCAACATGCACCAAAGAAGAGAGTTAAGGAAGTCCGTAAAGTTCAGAAAACCCGTTCAAGTCACAAATATTGACTGACGAACGTTCCAGAAGTTCTCTTGAACTTGCTGGTTCCTGAAAACAGATCGTATAGAAACGAATCTTACTTTGAACAATGGTATTTTTACACCCCAGCAGATTTAAGTCCTTCAGATTTTAAAGCACCTACTAAGTAAGGAGACATAACTTTGTTCTTGAAATCTATCTCATTTATGACACCTAATATATAAGACTTGCTAAACTTCTCATTTGTGACACCTACTGTATGTCACCTACTGTATAGACTTGCTAAATTCCTCATTTATGACACCTACTATATAAACTTACTAAACTCCTATTTTTCATCCATATCCACGCCTCAAAACTAACACACCAATCCCTCTACTTTTTCTTCCCTTCTCGTACCAAACAATTTTCTCTCCTACCGAACACACCCTAAGAAACAACTCCAATTGCAATCACATTTTTTTTTTCATTCTTCAACAAGATAGATTGTAGATTATTGCATCTTCTCTATGTCAAGTTAGCACTCAGCAGTTTGAACAAAAAACTACAGAACGCGTTGCTGCCATTTCCATGAAACTTGTGGTCGAGACCAATAATTGTAGGTTTGTTAAGGAGATTTCTACAGAAAAAGCACATGGATATCAAGAAACTAGTTCTCTCCAAACACAAAATTTGACTAAGAAAAAAAAAAAAAAAAAACCCATGATCAAAGACTAGCGTTTCTGCCTCACTGGACATCAATGTCCAGAACCTTGCTGGACGCCAAGACCTTCGGAATGGTGATATACAGCACCCCGTCCTTCACCTCGGCCTTGATCTTCTCGACCTCGACGTTATCTGGCAGGGCGATCCTGCTGTTGTACCGCCCGTAGCTGCTCGCCGGCCACTCCTCCGCCGCCGCCGCCTCCCCAGCTTCCCCTTCCTCTTTCTGGGGGGCTAGCTTCTCGGCCCTGACGACGAGCAGCCTCTCCTCCACCCAGACCTTGACGTCCTTCCTGGTCATGCCGGGCATGTCGAACCTCATCCTGTACTCCCCCTCGCCCTCCTTGATCTCCCACGGGGTCCTCCCCCCGCGCCTGTAGTTGCCCACGTTCTCTTCCGCGCTCAGGGAAGGGTAGGCCTCCGTGCTGTAGGCGAACGGGTCCTCCATTATCCTCTCCATCGTGTCCATCATCTGTTGCACCGTCCTCGCCGACGGGAAACGATCCCAAAGCCCTGAAAAAAAAAAACAAACAAAAACAAAGGAAGAGCAAATCAAACACCTATCATAGTAAATTTCAGTTCTGTTTGGTTATAGATAATTTCGACTCTGTTTCAATTTTGAAATTTTGATTTGTTCAACTAGTTTAATCCGATTGAAACTGAATAGTTTTTCGTTCTCGTGAATGTCTGTCTGGGAACAAAATCGTTTTAAGTATATATGATTATTACCAATGGGGTTGGACTGTGGGACCCTTCTCCTGGGCTGCTGTTGCTGCTGCTGCTTGGGCTTGCCGACCACTCTCTGGAGGTGGTCAAGACTGTCCCTTCCGTTCGTCCCCGCGGCCGTCATCGACACTACCATTCGCTTCGGAAAACACCGCACGCCGCCTCCACCACTCCTCGGCTCCGGAGAGAAGAAGAAGGCCTTGCCGTTCCTGTAGGTTGAGAGAGTACTGTTCACGTTCGAGAGAGCAAGAGCAGAAGCAGAAGCCATGGTTTAAGAAACTTGAGAGAACTTGAGGTAGACAGAGAAGGACGATAATGGTGGGAGCTTCTTTAAAGCCATCGGTGGTTGCTTCCGGCTTTCTCTAGAAGGATCTATTGTAGAATTTACGAAGTCATTTCTGTAGCAGCACCGATTTGTCCTTTCTTTTCGGTCCGGATGCTACTGGAAGGCTCCGTGATGATCTAGAGACGATTTTATTAGTGGGCCTGGCCGGGCCAGATCACCTCTCGGATAGGATGGGCCACCTTAGAGGGAATGGTTTTTTTTTTTGGGAAGAATTGGTGTGAGACTAGCATGAAACGCCAACATAGTTGGTACATTCTAGAAAATTCTGTGTCAACTCAGTTGGCACATTTCTGCTTTTTTAGAATTCAGACGGTCTATTGGGTTTGGGCTGACCCGGGTTCAATTTTGATCGTGGTCCGGGCCAAAAAATGATGAATCCAAATCCAGTCTCACCCAGAATTCAAAAAATTTCAGACCGAATTTGACTGGACTGGGCCCATACCGGTTCATGTTTGACCCGGCCCATACCGGTTCATGTTTGACCCGGTTTTAAAAATCGGACTTTAGAAAATGGGCCGAGTTTTTGGGCTTAGAAAATGAAAATAAATAAAACCTTTGACTTGTAGAAAAAAATGTAAATAAACAAAAAAAATTCTAAATATTTTCCCAAGAATTTAATATGATATTTATTTTCCCTTTTTTTGGAAAGCTGTAAAAGTGAAAATACGTATTTTTATCTTCAATTTGATTTTCAAGTCTTCGGTCTTCATGTCCCTTTTTTTAAAAAATCTTTGTTGTCGCTTCTTTCTTTGGCACCAGTAGGATCGTCCATAGTAAAAGATTGAAAGTTCAGTTCATTAACGTTGGCACCTTCATCTATTGAGTGTTGAGTCTTTTTTTTTTTTTTTGGCACAAATTCAATTTTGAACATAAATACAGACTTCTAAAATATCCGGTAGCATTATGCTTCTCTTCTTGCTTAACATGAGAGACTTCTAAATGAACAAAAAAATTCTAAATTTTTTTATTTCGGAAATTTAATTTGACATTTATATTTCCATTTTTAGAAAACTGAAAAAGTGAAAGTATATATTTTATCTTCAATTTGATTTTCAAGTCTTCGGTCTTCATGTCCAATTTGTTTTGAATCTTTGTAATCGATTCTTTCTTCAGCTCCAGTAGGATCGTCCATAGTAAGAGATTTAAAGTTCAGTTCATTAATGTCGACACCTTCATCTATTAAGTGTTGAGTCTGTTTTTTGGCACAAATTCAATTTTGAACACAAACACGGACTTCTAAAGGTAGCATCATGCTTCTCTTCTTGCTTAACATTTTTGAACATGCACTAAAATAGGATTATGGTGCTACCATGGACACTAGGTTATTAGAAAATCTGTCACTCCCCGTTCCCAGAATGTGTATTTTTATACATGTACAACTCATATTTATTTATTTAGTATTTATCATGTATTATCCTGTATTTAAAGTTCCTATAAGTTCATGTTAATTAATTATCTGCCCTTTAATTTTTATGTTAATTAATTAGCTGCATTTTATTCCTGCATTTTATTTCTGCATTTTCTTCCTGCTTTTATTCTCTGCTTGTGTCACGCCCCAGAACCAGAATACTGGAGAGCGGAAGAATGACTCAGCCAGCTACGTATTACGGGTAGATGAATACCGTATAATACGATCAATGCTGTCTAACCAGACGAGGGGGGTGCATACTACATAAAGGTCTTACTATGGTCATTTCACATATATTGTCTCAATCATTCAAGCAAGAAAACAAAAATAGAGAACATGTAAGATAAAGCAGTAAGGCGTCCCAAACGCTCAGTCAGAATGTTCTTGAGATCTGGTTTTACAAAATATAGCCAGATGATATAGCAAGTATACATAATTGTTATCAGCTGCAGTCTGACTTAATTACAATCATGCAAAAGTAAGTACAAGACGATCCGACCAACATGTCGGTGCCAAACGGCTAAGTATAAAGGTAAATAACAAAACGAGCGGTAAAGTATGGAACCCACTCGAGTCCTCCTGCAATCATGCCTCTAGTATTGACCATCTTGGAGGTAGAAGTACGCTGGATCCTCGGGAACCGGCTCTAAATCTGGCCATGCAAAACCAGAGAGGTTAGACCTCTAATAGCAAGTACCACAAGGAAGGACGATATGAAGGACATAAACCAGTAAGTAAAAGAATATAATAATAGATCTCTGCTTGCTACTAGGATTCACATCACATCACGACACTTCGAACCAACCTCCCAACCAAACAAGGACAGAAATTGGCCGTCATGTCCTGACATTCTGATCATCCCAGTTAGGTAACAGAGTAGTACAGTACACAAACAAATCATCTTGAACGGCCAATCAAACCCTACGGCTTGCTATTATGAGTCCCAAGTTATCATGAAATTATGCAAAAATAGGGATTTCCTCAGTTCTTACTATGTACGAGCAAGGCTAGTCTATCCAATCAATCAATTGCGCCAATCATGTAGTTAGACGAGTCCCAGCGGGACGCCCGCCGTTATAGCATGTACAATAATATAAGCAGATACTGTTCCTTGCCCGTGTGACAGATTTACAGTATCTGTGGGAACCAGCCGGCCCGTCGGGCACTTAATAGTCCCAAGGGGGCTGCCATGTAAGAACTCGGAAATCCATTCTCTCCATGCCATCATTATTTTATTTAACTTAATAGCCTCTACGTTGAGTGAAGTTCCATGCCGTGGATCATGGTCGTTCAAATGAGTACTTTCGTACAGGGTACGATATGCGCAACTCTACAACGATACCCGTGCGGCTAGGTTGTAGGTTTTACATAGCGTGATGCAACAATCAAATTAACCACGGAATAATCATGCCTTGACCATAAAGTACACATGTTGTCTTTGTAAGATAAATAGATAATTAAATAATAAATAATTACTTTGAAGCCTACATGTGCCTGTATGCCAATATTCGGGATCGGCTAATCGAGTACAATAGTTCATTACATGAACGTGTCTCATTTATTTCATTCAATAAGACGACTAGCCAGTCTCTTAGTTCCAACTAGGAACGCATGATCAATTATTAGTCAATGTCACAATCATTATCAATGGTGACAAGGCATGAAAATCATCAATATTACATGGGGTCGGGTCCATAACTCCTCAGAATTAAGTTCTAGTCATACTGGGTATCCATGGATTAATCAAGACACATGACACATTCTACACAACAATCCATATTTACAATATTATCATGTCATGATTTATCAAGTTCATACAAAAAGGCGTAAGGATATAATAGAAGAATTATCATGCCAACATTAAATGAATAATTATAAGACAATTAAAACACCCAGGTCAAGAAGTCACGCCAACAAATCTATGCTAAGGCCAAAAGTTACGCAAGAAGTCTATGCTTAAGACCAACAAGTCACGCTGAGTCTAGCTGGGGTGAGCGTGGGAAATGGGCGTGAATAGTGAGCGTGAAAAGTGATACACGCTGGCAAGCGTGAGCGTGAAAAGTCACGCAAGCAAGTACAGCGTGAGCTTGAAGGAAAATTCACGCAGACTCTAGTGAGCGTGAAAAGGTGACAAGAAATCTACGCACGCAAGGATGTGCGTGACTAAAATACACGCACGCTCATGGATGTGTGCGTGACTGAAAATACACGCACGCTCATGAGAACGTTAGCGTGACTAAAAATACACGCAGACACGTACAGACGTGTGCGGGACTGAAAATACACGCAGACACGTACAGACGTGTGCGGGACTGAAAATACACGCAGACACGTACAGACGTGTGCGGGACTGAAAATACACGCAAACACGTAAAGACGCGTGCGTGACTGGGCTGATGTTTTACGCGAGCACGTAAGAACGTGTGCGTACAACATTTCCCGAACTCCAAGTACTATGGAGCCTTCGCTCCAGTGCCAGAGAAATACACCCAAAGTTGATGGACTAAGAACCCATGAACAGTCGAAATACTATAACTTAGATCTAGAGAAAACCAGCCGGAGAAATCAAAAATGCTAAGAACTAATCTCTCTTGGAATCACGAGAAGAAGGCAAATGAACCATAAAAATGGGTGATTGAGAAGCAAGTTTGCACTTGCCTTCTCCTGCTGCTGGTAGGTGGTGGGGAGTAATGAGAGGAAGAAGAAGTAATGGTGAGAATGAAGTAATGAGGAGAAAGAAAGAGATGGAAGCTTTAAATAGGGGGAGTGGTGGTAGGTGGGGTGTTGGGCCGGGTTTAAGGGGATCCAGCAAACCGAAACCCAATAATACTAAAGCAGCAAATAAAATGCAGGTAATAAAATTGCAGAAATATAATTGTAGAAAATAAAATTTGTAGGAAATTAATTAACATGAAAATTTAAGAGCAGATAATTAATTAACATGAAACTAAAGGAATTTAAATACAGAATAATACATGACAAATACTAAATAAATACACCTGAGTTATACATATATAAAAATACGCATTCCGGGAACGGGGAGTGACATCTCTACCCACCTTAGAAAAATTCCGTCCTCGGAATTTCAAATCCATGCAGGTAGAAATATCAGAGCTAAACTAATACAAGCAATTCTAGTGAGCAAGCAATCATTGTTACCATATCAAAAGTAAGTACTATATATGTAAATCCATCAATCTATGATATCAGGTAGTTCTATCCATAAGGCGATAAGCATGAGAAATCAAGACAATCAAGGTATACAGAAAGAGATATACCTTGTGAGTCAAACAGGTGTGGATACCGGGATCGGATATCATCCTCACGTTCCCACGTTGACTCTCCCAAGGAGTGATGACCCCAAGCAACACGGACAAGACTAATTGTTCGGTTCTTGAGTATCTTCTCTCTTCGGTCCAAAATGGACACAGGCTGTTCCTCGTAAGACAGGTTGGTACCAACAACCAGCTCAGAATGATCGAGGATATGGCTTGGGTCCGATACATACCTACGTAATTGAGATACATGAAACACGTCATGCACCTCTCGTAACGAAGGTGGGAGGGATAAACGATAAGCAACATCGCCTATCCGATCAAGGATAACAAATGGGCCCACGTACCGCGGACTCAATTTCCCGCGAACGCTAAATCTAATGACCCCACGAGTAGGTGAGATCCGCAAGAATATGTGGTCCCCAACAGAGAACTCTAACGGCCTACGATGCTGGTCCACCCAATGACGATGCCTGTCCTGCGCAACTCGAAGTCGCTCTCTAATTCCCTTAACCACTTCAACCGTCTGAACAATCATTTCTGGGCCTAACATTTTCCTCTCTCCGATATCATCCCATGCAAGCGGTGATCTGCACTTCTTACCATATAGTGCTTCAAATGGCGCCATCTGGATACTGGCTTGATAACTGTTATTGTATGAAAACTCAACTAAGTGCAGGTGGCTCTCCCAAGATCCTCCAAAATCTAGAGTGCAAGCTCGCAACATGTCTTCTAAAGTCTGAATCGTTCTTTCTGATTGTCCGTCCGTCTGCGGATGGTAAGCCGTGCTAAATCTTAACTTGGTACCCAGACTATGATGTAAGATCTTCCAAAAATGTGAGGTAAAGCGGGTATCCCGATCCGACACAATACTGACAGGAACTCCATGCTGCCTGACTATCTGTTGCATATACAACTCTGCCAACTTTTCTGTAGATTGTCCTACTCTGAAAGGAAGAAAGTGTGCTACCTTTGTAAGCCGATCTACTATCACCCAAATAGCATCCTTACCACTTGGTGATCTCGGTAAACCGGTCACAAAGTCCATTGTAATATGCTCCTATTTCCATTCCGGGATAGAAAGCGGTTGCAATAATCCAGCTGGCCTCTGCTGTTCTGCCTTCACTTGCTGACATACCAAGCAACGGGAAACAAATCTAGCTATCTTCCTTTTCATCCCGTTCCACCAGAAATGCTGCTTGATATCTTGGTACATCTTGGTCCCTCCAGGGTGAATAGAATACTGAGAACTGTGAGCTTCTGTCATAACCTCCTGTCTAATATCTCCACTAGGCACACATAGACGTGATCCAAACCTAAGCGTACCATCTTCATGAATTTGCATCTCCTTCCTGAGTCCTGACTCACATTCTGTCCTAAGCTTCTGAATCCTTGGGTCTTGTGCCTGAGCTGCCTTGATCCTGTCACTAAGTCAGATTGAACTTGCAGACTAGTTAGAACTCCTACATCACTAGAAAGTATTACTTCGATGCCCATCTCCTGAAGGTCTTCTAAGATATGCCTCTGCGTTGTCAACATAAATGCGCCGCCTCTCCTGCTGAGAGCGTCTGCTACTACATTAGTCTTGCCTGGATGATACTGAAGTTCTACGTCATAATCCTTGATCAACTCTAACTATCTTCTCTGCCTCATGTTCAGTTCCTTCTGAGTAAAGATGTACTTTAGACTTTTATGATCTGTGTACATCTCCACTCGGTCACCATATAAGTAATACCTCCATAGCTTCAGAGCAAACACTACTGCCGCTAACTCTAAATCATGAGTTGGGTAATTCTTCTCGTGGTCCCGAAGCTGCCTAGATGCATATGCTATCACCTTTCCATGTTGCATAAGGACACATCCTAGTCCTTTACCTGACGCATCGCAATATACTGTAAAACCTCCGGGTCCAACCGGCAATGTAAGAATAGGTGCTGATATCAACTTCTGCTTCAAAGTCTCGAATGATGCCTGACATTCTGCCGACCAAACGAATGGTACATCTTTCCGGGTCAAGCGGGTCATGGGCGCTGAAAGTCTTGCAAAGTCTGAAACAAATCTTCGGTAATATCCTGCTAATCCCAAGAAACTCCGCACATCTGCTACGGTCTTGGGTACTGGCCAACTCTCTACTGCTTCTATCTTCCTGGGATCTACTGCTACTCCAGCTCCTGATATGATATGACCCAAGAATGAAATGTGATTCATCCAGAACTCACACTTGCTAAGCTTGGCATATAACTGGTTCTCTCTCAGAACCTGCAACACTTTCCTGAGGTGGTCTTCATGCTCCTCTTCACTAGCAGAGTATACGAGAATGTCGTCAAGAAACACAACAACAAACTGGTCTAAATATGGCATAAAGATACGATTCATCAAATCCATGAATATTGCTGGAGCATTGGTCAAACCAAACGGCATTACTAAGAACTCATAATGCCCATACTTCGACCTGAATGCTGTCTTGGGAATATCTTCCTTCCGAACCCTCACCTGATGGTACCTTGAACGAAGATCTATCTTGGAGAAAACTCTAGCCTTGCTCAACTGGTCAAATAAGTCGTCGATCCTGGGTAATGGGTATTTGTTCTTCACTGTTGCCGCGTTAAGCTTCCTGTAGTCAATACATAATCTGGATGACCCATCCTTATTTCCCACAAGTACCACTGGTGCTGTCCATGGTGACACGCTAGCTTGGATAAACTTCTTCTCCTTCAGTTCCTCTATGTGCTGATATACCTTGGCCTGCTCTGAATCCGCCATTCTATAAACTCGATCTGATATCGGTTTAGTTCCTGGTGCCAATTCTATACTGAACTCAATATCCCTAACCGGTGGCAGTCCTGGAAGTTCTTCGAAAAATATGTCTAGGAATTCTTCAACTACCTTCGGGATCTGAACTTCTTCCATTGCCGCTACTATTCCCTGCTCTGGTTGAGTTGCCTCTGATCTGACTAAGGTGAATCTCTCCCTGCCTGGAATATCAAAAGATACACTCCCTCTACGACAATCTATTGTCGCATGACTGTCTTTCAGCCAGTCCATGCCTAAGATAACGTCGAAATTTCCAACAGAAAATTCTATCAACCGGGCGGGTAAGGAATGCCCGCAAACTACAACGCTACACGCTAGAATAACTCTACTAACCCCTACGAGCCCATTACCAGTGAGTATATTCAACCTCCCTGGCAATGCCTCGAACTCCATTCCTAGTCGTGTCGCAAATTGTGCAGATATAAATAAATGGGATGCTCCCGAATCAAACAATGCTACTGCGGGATATGAGGCGACGAGAATGTTACCTACCACAACATCTTCCGATGCCAATGCCTCCTCCAAGGACAGAGTGAACGCTTGCCCTCGACCTCCTTGCTGGTTCCCATGTTGTGGCCTAGCCTGGTGCTGCTGCTGGCCCCTGCCTTGGTGATGCTGGGGTGGTCTATGCTGGTGTTGCTGCATCGGCGGTCCCTGCTGCCGAAACATCTGAGCCTGCGGTACTAATGGACGCTGTGCCAACGGCCTTACTGTCACTGCTGGTCCTCGATACTGGCCTGTCCCTGGTGCTGGCAGAGCAGGAAACTGCTGTCCTGGTCCTCCTGACCTCGAATTCATGAGACATATGGTAACCCGATGGTCTGGATTTTCACATATCAGACATAGTCCATTCAATGTTCGACACACATCTCTAGTGTGTCCCATCTTTCCGCAATAAGTGCAGCCTGCCGGGGGTTGCTGGTTCTTCCTCTGATGCTGTTGCTGCTGCTGCCTGGGTGGTGCTGGTCCTCGTATCGCCACATCGTGGATACGAATGCCAGTGGATGGTGCTATTGCTCGGGGCGCTGCTCCCCCTCCTCCTTCAATCTGACTGTGGGATCTCTTCTGACCCCCAGTCCTTACTGCAAGCCTCTGTATGGTGATCTCATGCCTTCGAGTTGCCGTCAATACTTCGTCAAAAGTTTGGTAATTGTGCCCCTCTATCAATTGCAAGAGTTCAAGATGAAACCCTTGCTGAAACCTCATAGCCCTCTGGCTCTCTGTTGCTACCATCTCTGGGGCAAATCTACTCAATCTGCAGAATTCCGCTGCATAAGCATCTACAGTCTTGCCAGCCTGCCTGAGGCTGATAAACTTCTGCTGTAGCTCAAACCGCGCCACAACTCCATAGTACTTGGTCTTGAATCTTGCCGTGAAATCGTCCCAAGCCACAGGACGTCTGATGCCCACTTCCTCTAATTCCCACCAATCACGTGCGAGATCCTGAAGTAACAACTTCACTAGATCTACACGTTCTTCTGTCGGTACCTTAGCTGCCGTCAGAATAGCCTCCATATCCTTTAGCCATGCATCTGATGAGATGGCATCCTCCGTGCCCTCGAAACGGCGGGGGTTGTACTTACAAAACCTGGCTGATGCTCCTGAATCTGGCCTTGCCCCTCTTTCCAATGCTGTCTGCAATCCTTGGTTGAACAACACATTCTGCTCTTGTAGCTGAGTGTGCATGCACTGCTGGGCCAACATCTGATGTTGCTGAGTAGCCATCATTCCTCTCATGATCTCCAAAAGGGCTGGTGTGTCCACTTGGGTAGGTGGAACTGTCGGTGGTGGTGGAACATCCGGATACTGCGATCCAGCCGCTGGTTCCACTATCACTTCTTCCTGGGTAGCCCCTTGAGTTAGTACTGGCCCTTGTTGCTGACTAACAGGGTCAGGGGGTCCATGTTGCTCCTGCGGTTGTCCAGCTCTGACAGGTACGGACGAGGTGCCCCTAAGAAAAGGGACAAGAGAACAATCAAACGACCGGACATGAAGGATCAATGAAGTCAAAGGATGTCGGAATGTCAAGCAAGAGTTGAGAATAACGAATCAGGAGATCAAGGGGAAATATGTGTGATTGAGACATCCTATAAATCAAAATACCCCACAAGTCTGAAATCAGACCTGCATGGGCCACCACTAAAACCTTGTCACGCCCCAGAACCAGAATACTGGAGAGCGGGGGAATGACTCAGCCAGCTACGTATTACGGGTAGATAAATACCGTATAATACGATCAATACTGTCTAACCAGACGAGGGGGGGTGCATACTACATAAAGGTCTTACTATGGTCATTTCACATCTATTGTCTCAATCATTCAAGCAAGGAAACAAAAATAGAGAACATGTAAGATAAAGCAGTAAGGCGTCCCAAATGCTCAGTCAGAATGTTCTTGAGATCTGGTTTTACAAAATATAGCCAGATGATATAGCAAGTATACATAATTGTTATCAGCTGCAGTCTGACTTAATTACAATCATGCAAAAGTAAGTACAAGACGATCCGACCAACATGTCGGTGCCAAACGGCTAAGTATAAAGGTAAATAACAAAACGAGCGATAAAGTATGGAACCCACTCGAGTCCTCCTGCAATCATGCCTCTAGTATTGACCATCTTGGAGGTAGAAGTACGCTGGATCCTCGGGAACCGGCTCTAAATCTGGCCATGCAAAACCAGAGAGGTTAGACCTCTAATAGCAAGTACCACAAGGAAGGACGATATGAAGGACATAAACCAGTAAGTAAAAGAATATAATAATAGATCTCTGCTTGCTACTAGGATTCACATCACATCACGACACTTCGAACCAACCTCCCAACCAAACAAGGACAGAAGTTGGCCGTCATGTCCTGACATTCTGATCATCCCAGTTAGGTAACAGAGTAGTACAGTACACAAACAAATCATCTTGAACGGCCAATCAAACCCTACGGCTTGCTATTATGAGTCCCAAGTTATCATGGAATTATGCAAAAATAGGGATTTCCTCAGTTCTTACTATGTACGAGCAAGGCTAGTCTATCCAATCAATCAATTGCGCCAATCATATAGTTAGACGAGTCCCAGCGGGACGCCCGCCGTTATAGCATGTACAATAATATAAGCAGATACTGTTCCCTGCCCGTGTGACAGATTTACAGTATCTGTGAGAACCAGCCGGCCCGTCGGGCACTTAATAGTCCCAAGGGGGCTGCCATGTAAGAACTCGGAAATCCATTCTCTCCATGCCATCATTATTTTATTTAACTTAATAGCCTCTACGTTGAGTGAAGTTCCATGCCGTGGATCATGGTCGTTCAAATGAGTACTTTCGTACAGGGTACGATATGCGCAACTCTACAACGATACCCGTGCGGCTAGGTTGTAGGTTTTACATAGCGTGATGCAACAATCAAATTAACCACGGAATAATCATGCCTTGACCATAAAGTACACATGCTGTCTTTGTAAGATAAATAGATAATTAAATAATAAATAATTACTTTGAAGCCTGCATATGCCTGTATGCCAATATTCGGGATCGGCTAATCAAGTACAATAGTTCATTACATGAACGTGTCTCATTCATTTCATTCAATAAGACGACTAGCCAGTCTCTTAGTTCCAACTAGGAACGCATGATCAATTATTAGTCAATATCACAATCATTATCAATGGTGACAAGGCATGAAAATCATCAATATTACATGGGGTCGGGTCCATAACTCCTCAGAATTAAGTTCTAGTCATACTGGGTATCCATGGATTAATCAAGACACATGACACATTCTACACAACAATCCATATTTACAATATTATCATGTCATGATTTATCAAGTTTATGCAAAAAGGCGTAAGGATATAATAGAAGAATTATCATGCCAACATTAAATGAATAATTATAAGACAATTAAAACACCCAGGTCAAGAAGTCACGCCAACAAATCTATGCTAAGGCCAAAAGTTACGCAAGAAGTCTATGCTTAAGACCAACAAGTCACGCTGAGTCTAGCTGGGGTGAGCGTGGGAAATGGGCGTGAATAGTGAGCGTGAAAAGTGATACACGCTGGCAAGCGTGAGCGTGAAAAGTCACGCAAGCAAGCACAACGTGAGCGTGAAGGGAAATTCATGCAGACTCTAGTGAGCGTGAAAAGGTGACAAGAAATCTACGCACGCAAGGATGTGCGTGACTAAAATACACGCACGCTCATGGATGTGTGCGTGACTGAAAATACACGCACGCTCATGAGAACGTTAGCGTGACTAAAAATACACGCAGACACGTACAGACGTGTGCGGGACTGATAATACACACAGACAAGTACAGACGTGTGCGGGACTGAAAATACGCGCCGATACGTAAAGACGTGTGCGTGACTGGGCTGATGTTTTACGCGAGCACGTAAGAACGTGTGCGTACAATATTTCCCGAACTCCAAGTACTATGGAGCCTTCGCTCCAGTGCCAGAGAAATACACCCAAAGTTGATGGACTAAGAACCCATGAACAGCCGAAATACTACAACTTAGATCTAGAGAAAACCAGTCGGAGAAATCAAAAATGCTAAGAACTAATCTCTCTTGGAATCACGAGAAGAAGGCAAATGAACCATAAAAATGGGTGATTGAGAAGCAAGTTTGCACTTGCCTTCTCCTGCTGCTGGTAGGTGGTGGAGAGTAATGAGAGGAAGAAGAAGTAATGGTGAGAATGAAGTAATGAGGAGAGAGAAAGAGATGGAAGCTTTAAATAGGGAGAGTGGTGGTAGGTGGGGTGTTGGGCCGGGTTTAAGGGGATCCAGCAAACCGAAACCCAATAACACTAAAGCAGCAAATAAAATACAGGTAATAAAATTATAGAAATATAATTGCAGAAAATAAAATTTGTAGGAAATTAATTAACATGAAAATTTAAGAGCAGATAATTAATTAGCATGAAACTAAAAGAATTTAAATACAGAATAATACATGATAAATACTAAATAAATACACCTGAGTTATACATATATAAAAATATGCATTCCGGGAATGGGGAGTGACATCTTGGTCTTATTGGGTTCGGCCATGGAGGGTTTTTCGGGTTCATGGTGGACAAACCCGGCCCACAAACTCCCACCTACCACCACCCTTCCTATTTAAAGCTTCCTTCTCCTTTTCTCTCCTCATAACTTCTCCTTCACCATTACTTCTTCTTCTTCCTCTCATCACTCTCTCCACCCACCACAGCAGGCAAGTGCAATCTTGCTTCTTGCTTGGAGAACCATTTTTATGGTTCATTTCTCTTCCTCTCCTAATCCTGAGAGAGTTTACTACTTAGCATTTTTTTGATTTCTGTGGCTTGTTTTTCCAAGATCTGAGTTGTTGTGATTTCGGTTTTTCATGGGTTTGATCTCCCAACTTGGCGTGTATTCTCAGCTGACCATGGGAACTTCATTTCTGGCTTGGGACGAAGGTCCCTGAGTCACGCACACGTTCTTACGTGTCTGCGTGTATTTTAGTCACGCACACGTTCTTACGTGTCTGCGTGTATTTGAGTCACGCACACGTTCTTACGTGTCTGCGTGTATTTGAGTCACGCACACGTTCTTACGTGTCTGCGTGTATTTTAGTCACGCACACGTTCTTACGTGTCTGCGTGTATTTTTAGTCACGCACACATCCATGAGTGCGTGGATTTTTAGTCACGCACACATCCATGAGTGCGTGGATTTTTAGTCACGTCCTTACATGAGTGCGTGGATTTTTAGTCACGCATACATCCATGAGTGCGTGGATTTTTAGTCACGCACACATCCATGAGTGCGTGGATTTGTAGTCACGTACTTACATGAGTGCGTGGATTTTTAGTCACGCACACATCTTTGCGTGCGTACGTGAATTTTTTACCACTTTTCACGCTCACGTACCAACATGAACCACTTTTCACGCTCACTCCGACTAGATTTGTTGGCGTGACTTGTTGGCCTTAGCATAACCTACTAGACTTGGCGTGACTTTCTAACCTGGGTGTTACTATTTGCTCTATAACTTATTCATTTAATGATGGCATGATAATTCTTCTATTATATCCTTACGCCTTTTTGCATGAACTTGATAAATCATGATATGTTAATATTGATAACACAGATTGTTATGTGGAATGTGTCATGTGTCTTGATTGATCCATGGATACCCAGTATGACTAGCACTTAACTCTGAGGAGTTATAGGCTCGACCCCATGTAATACTAATTGACTTTCATGCCTTGTCACCATTGATAATGATTGTGGCATTGACTAATAATTGATCATGCATTCCTGATTGGAACTAAGAGACTGGCTAGTCGTCTTATTGAATTGAATGAATGAGACACGTTCATGTAATGAACTATTGCAATCTATTAGCCGATCTCGAATATTGGCATACAGGCACATGCAGGTTTCAAATTATTTATTTATTTATTTATTTAGTTATTCGTTTATCTTACAAAAACAACATGTGTACTTTATGGTCAAGGCATGATTACTCCGTAGTTAGATTTGATTGTTGCATCACGCTATGTAAGACCTACAACTTAGCCGCACGGGTATCGTTGTAGAGTTGCGCATATCGTACCCCATACGAAAGTACTCATTTGAATGACCATGATCCATGGCATGGGATTTCACTCAACGTAGAGACTATTAAGTTAAATAAAATAATGATTGCATGGAGAGAATGGATTCCCGAGTTCTTACATGGCAGCCCTCTTGGGACTAGTAGTGCCCGACAGGCCGGCTGGTTCCCACAGATACTGTAAATCTGTCACACGGGCAGGGAACGGTATCTGCTTATATTATTAAATTGGACATGCTATATTAACGGCGGGCGTCCCGCTGGGACTCGTCTAATTACATGATTGGCGCAATTGATTGACTGGATAGACTAGCCTTGCTCGCACATAGTAAGAACTGAGGAATCCCTATTTGCATAATTCCAGGATAACTTGGGACTCACAATAGCAAGCCGTAGTAGTTGATTGGCCGTTCAAGATGATTTGTTTGTATACTGTACCTACTCTGTTGCCTAACTGAGATGATCAGAATGTCAGGACATGACGGGCCAACTTCTGTCCTTATTTGGTTGGGAGGTTGGTTCGAAGTGTCGTGATGTTATGAGAATCCTAGTGGAAAGCAGAGATCTATTATTATATTCTCTTACTTACTGGTTTAATCCTTCATATCGTGCTCCCTTGTGGTATTTGCTATTAGAGGTCTAACCTCTCTGGTTTTGCATGGCCAGATTTAGAGCCGGTCCCCGAGGATCCAGCTTACTTCTACCTCAAAGATGGTCAATACTAAGGGAATGATCGCAGGAGGACTCGAGTGGGTTCCTTACTTCACCACTCGTTTTGTTATTTACTTTATACTTAGCCGTTTGGCACTGACATATTAGTCGGATTGTCTTGCACTTACTTTTACATGATTGTAATTAAGTCAGACTGCAGCTGATAACAATTGTGTATATGCTACTATACCATCTGGCTATATTTTGTAAAGCCAGATCTCAAGAACATTTTGACTGAACATTTGGGACGCCTTACTGCTTTATCTTACATGTTCTCTATTTTTGCTTCTTATTTGAATGATTGAGACAATAGATGTGAAGTGACCATAGTAAGACTTTCATGTAGTATGCACCCCTCGTCTGGTTAGACAGCATTGATCGTATTATACGGTATTCATCTACCCGTAATACGTAGCTGGCTGAGTCATTCCCCCGCTCTCCAGTATTCTGGTTCTGGGGCGTGACAAGGTTTTAGTGGTGGCCCATGTAGGTCTGATTTCAGACTTGTGGGGTGTTTGATTTATAGGATGTCTCAATCACACGTGTTTTCCCCTTGTTCTCATGATTCGTTATTCTCAACCCTTGCTTGACATTCCAGTATCCTTTGACTTCATTGATCCTTCATGTCCGGTTGTTTGATTGTTCTCTTGTCCCTTTTCTTAGGGGCACTTCGTCCGCATCGGTCAGAGCTGGACAACAACAGGGGCAACATGGACAACATGATCAGGTTGGTCAGCAACAAGGGCCAGTCTCACCTCAGAAGGCTACCCAGGAAGAAGTGATAGTGGAAGCAGCAGCTGGATCACAGTATCCGGATGTTCCACCACCACCAACAGTTCCACCTACCCAAGTGGACACACCAGCCCTTCTGGAGATCATGAGAGGAATGATGGCTACTCAGCAGCATCAGATGTTGGCCCAGCAGTGCATGCACACTCAGCTACAAGAGCAGAATGTGTTGCTCAACCAAGGACTGCAGACGGCTTTGGAAAGAGGAGTGAGGACTGATTCAGGAGCATCAGCCAGGTTTTGCAAGTACAACCCCCGCCGTTTCGAAGGCACGGAGGATGCCATCTCAGCAGATGCATGGCTTAAGGATATTGAGGCTATTCTGACAGCAGCTAAGGTACCGGCAGAAGAACGTGTGGATCTAGTGAAGTTGTTACTTCAGGATCTCGCACGTGATTGGTAGGAATCAGAGGAAGTGGGCATCAGACGTCCTGTGGCTTGGGACGATTTCACTGCCAGATTCAAGACCAAGTACTATGGAGTTGTGGCGCAGTTTGAGCTACAACAGAAGTTATCAACCTCAGACAGGCCGACAAGACTGTAGATGCTTATGCAGCGGAGTTCTGCAGATTGAGTAGATTCGCCCCAGAGATGGTAGCAACAGAGCGCCAGAGGGCTATGAGGTTTCAGCAAGGGTTTCATCTTAAAATCTTGTAATTGATAGAGGGGCACAATTACCAAACTTTTGACGAAGTATTGACGGCGACTCGAAGGCATGAGATCACCATTCAGAGGCTTGCGGTAAGGACTGGGGGTCAGAAGAGATCCCACAGTCAGATTGAAGGAGGAGGGGGAGCAGCGCCCCGAACAACAGCACCATCCACTGGCATTCGTATCCATGATGTGGCGATACGAGGGCCAGCACCACCACCCAGGCAGCAGCAACAGCAACAGAGGAAGAACCAGCAACCCCCGGCGGGCTGCACTTATTGTGGGAAGATATGGCACACTAGAGATGTGTGTCGGACATTGAATGGACTGTGCCTGATATGTGAAAATCCAGATCATCGGGTTACCACATGTCCCATGAATTTGAGGTCAGGAGGACCAGGGTAACAGTTTCCTGCTCTGCCAGCACCAGGGACAGGCCAGTATCGAGGACCAGCGGTGGCAGTAAGGTCGTTGGCACAGCGTCCGTTAATGCCGCAGGCTCAGATGTTTCGGCAGCAGGGGCCGCCGATGCAGCAACACCAGCATAGACCACCCCAGCATCATCAAGGCAGGGGCCAGCAGCAGGCTAGGACGCAACATGGAAACCAGCAAGGAGGTCGAGGGCAATCATTTACTCTGTCCTTGGAGGAGGCATTGGCATCGAAAGATGTTGTGGCAGGTAACATTCTCGCCGCCTCATATCCTGCAGTAGCATTGTTTGATTCGGGAGCATCCTATTCATTTATATCTGCACAATTTACGACACGACTAGGAATGGAGTTCGAGGCATTGCCAGGGAGGTTGAATATACTCACTGGTAATGGGCTCGTAGGAGTCAGTAGAGTTATTTTAGCATGTAGCATTATAGTTTGCGGGCATTCCTTACCCGTCCGGTTGATAGAATTTCCTGTTGAAAATTTCGACGTTATCTTAGGCATGGACTGGCTGAAAGACAGACATGCGACAATAGCGTAGAGGGAGTGTATCTTTTGATATTCCAGGCATGAAGAGATTCACCTTAGTCAGATCAGGGGTAACTCAGCAAGAGCAGGGGGTAATAGCGGCAATGGAAGAAGTTCAGATTCCGAAGGTAGTTGAAGAATTTTTAGATGTATTTCCCGAAGAACTCCCAGGTCTACCACCGGTTAGAGATATTGAGTTTAGTATAGAATTGGCACCAGGAACTAAACCGATATCAGATCGAGTTTACAAATGACGGATTCAGAGCAGGCCAAGGTATACCAGCACATAGAGGAACTGAAGAAGAAGAAGTTTATCCAAGCTAGCGTGTCACCATGGGCAGCACCAGTGGTACTTGTGGAAAAGAAGGATGGGTCATCCAAATTGTGCATTGACTACAGGAAGAACGCGGCAACAGTGAAGAACAAGTACCTATTACCCAGGATCGACGACTTATTTGATCAGTTGAGCAAAGCTAGAGTTTTCTCCAAGATAGATCTTCGTTCAGGGTACCATCAGGTGAGGGTTCGGAAGGAAGATATTCCCAAGACAGCGTTCAGGTCGAAGTATGGGCATTATGAGTTCTTAGTAATGCCGTTTGGTTTGACCAATGCTCCAGCAATATTCATGGATTTGATGAATCGCATCTTTATACCATACTTAGACCAGTTTGTCGTTGTGTTTCTTGACGACATTCTCGTATACTCTGCTAGTGAAGAGGAGCATGAAGACCACCTCAGGAAAGTGTTGCAGGTTCTGAGAGAGAACCAGTTGTATGCCAAGCTCAGCAAGTGTGAGTTTTGGTCGGATCATATTTCATTTTTGGGTCATATCATATCAGGAGCTGGAGTAGCAGTAGATCCCAAGAAGATAAAAGTAGTAAAAAGTTGGCCAGTACCCAAGACCGTAGCAGATGTGCGGAGCTTCTTGGGATTGGCAGGATATTACAGAAGGTTTGTGTCAGACTTTGCAGGGCTTTCAGTACCCATGACCCGCTTGACCCGGAAGGATGTACCATTCGTTTGGTCGACAGAATGTCAGGCATCATTTGAGACTTTGAAGCAGAAGTTGATATCAGCACCTATTCTTACATTGCCAGTTGGACCCGGAGGTTTTACAGTATATTGTGATGCGTCAGGTAAAGGACTTGGATGTGTCCTTATGCAACATGGGAAGGTGATAGCATATGCATCTAGGCAGCTTCGGGACCACGAGAAGAATTACCCAACTCATGATTTGGAGTTAGCGGCAGTAGTGTTTGCTCTGAAGCTATGGAGGCATTACTTATATGGTGACCGAGTGGATATGTACACGGACCATAAAAGTCTGAAGTACATTTTTACTCAGAAGGAACTGAACATGAGGCAGAGAAGATGGTTGGAGTTGATCAAGGATTATGACGTGGAGCTTCAGTATCATCCAGGCAAGGCGAATGTAGTAGCAGACGCTCTCAGCAGGAGAGGCGGCGCATTTATGTTGACAACACAGAGGCATATCTTAGAAGACCTTCAGGAGATGGGCATCGAAGTTATACTTCCTAGTGATGTAGGAGTTCTAATAAGTCTGTAAGTTCAATCCGACTTGGTAGGCAGGATCAAGGCAGCTCAGGCACAAAACCCAAGGATTCAGAAGCTTAGGGCAGAATGTGAGTCAGGACTCAGGAAGGAGATGATAATTCATGAAGATGGTACACTTAGGTTTGGATCACGTCTATGTGTGCCTAGTGGAGATATTAGACAGGAAGTTATGGCAGAAGCTCACAGTTCTCAGTATTCTATTCATCCTGGAGGGACCAAGATGTACCAAGATATTAAGCAGCATTTCTGGTAGAACGGGATGAAGAGGGAGATAGCTAGATTTGTTTCCCGTTGCTTGGTATGTCAGCAAGTAAAGGCAGAACAGCAGAGGCCAGCTGGGTTATTGTAACCGCTTCCTATTCCGGAATGAAAATAGGAGCATATTACAATGAACTTTGTGACCGGTTTATCGAGATCACCAAGTGGTAAGGACGCTATTTGGGTAATAGTGGACCGACTTACGAAGGTAGCACATTTTCTTTCTTTCAGAGTAGGACAATCTACAGAAAAGTTGACAGAGTTGTATATGCAACAGATAGTCAGGCAGCATGGAGTCCCTGTCAGTATTGTGTCGGATCGAGATACCCGCTTTACCTCACATTTCTGGAAGAGCTTACATCATAGTCTGGGTACCAAGTTAAGGTTTAGTACGGCTTACCATCCGCAGACGGATGGGCAATCAGAAAGAACGATTCAGACTTTAGAAGATATGTTGTAAGCTTGCACTCTAGATTTTGGAGGGTCTTGGGAGAGTCACCTGCACTTAGTCGAGTTCTCATACAATAATAGTTATCAAGCCAGTATCCAGATGGCGCCATTTGAAGCACTATATGGTAAGAAGTGCTGGTCACCGCTTGCATGGGATGATATCGGAGAGAGGAAGATGTTAGGCCCAGAAATGATTGTTCAGACGGTTGAAGTGATTAAGAAAATTAGAGAGCGCCTTCGAGTTGTGCAGGACCGACATCGTCATTGGGCGGACCAGCATCGTAGACCGTTAGAGTTCTCTGTTGGGAACCACGTATTTTTGCGGATCTCACCTACTCGTGGGGTCATTAGATTTGGCGTTCGCGGGAAATTGAGTCCGCGGTACGTGGGCCCATATGTTATCCTTGATCGGATAGGCGATGTTGCTTATCGTTTATCCCTCCCACCTTCGTTACGAGAGGTGCATGACGTATTTCATGTATCTCAATTACGTAGGTATGTATCGGACCCAAGCCATGTCCTCGATCATTCGGAGCTGGTTGTTGGTACCAACCTGTCTTACGAGGAACAGCCTGTGTCCATTTTGGACCGAAGAGAGAAGATACTCAAGAACCGAACAATTAGTCTTGTTCGTGTTGCTTGGGGTCATCACTCCTTGGGAGAGTCAACGTGGGAACGTAAGGATGATATCCGATCACGGTATCCACACCTGTTTGACTCACAAGGTATATCTCTTTCTGTATACCTTGATTGTCCTGATTCTTCATGCTTATCGCCTTATGGGTAGAACTACTTGATATCATGGATTGATGAATTTACATATATAGTACTTGATTTTGATATGGTAAAATGATTGCTTGGCTCACTAGAATTGCTTGTATTAGTTTAACTCCGATATTTCTACCTACTTGGATTTGAAATTCCGAGGACAAAATTTTTCTAAGGTGGGTAGAGATGTCACTCCCCGTTCCCAGAATGCGTATTTTTATACATGTACAACTCATATTTATTTATTTTGTATTTATCATGTATTATCCTGTATTTAAAGTTCCTATAAGTTCATGTTAATTAATTATCTGCCCTTTAATTTTCATGTTAATTAATTAGCTGCATTTTATTCCTGCATTTTATTTTTGCATTTTCTTCCTGCTTTTATTCTCTGCTTGGTCTTATTGGGTTCGGCCATGGAGGGTTTTTCGGGTTCATGGTGGACAAACCCGGTCCACAAACTCCCACCTACCACCACCTTTCCTATTTAAAGCTTCCTTCTCCTTCTCTCTCCTCATAACTTCTCTTTCACCATTACTTCTTCTTCTTCTTCCTCTCATCACTCTCTCCACCTACCACAGCAGGCAAGTGCAAATCTTGCTTCTTGCTTGAAGAACCATTTTTATGGTTCATTTCTCTTCCTCTCCTGATCCTGAGAGAGTTTACTACTTAGCATTTTTTTTGATTTCTGTGGCTTGTTTTTCCCAGATCCGAGTTGTTATGATTTCGGTTTTTCATGGGTTTGATCTCCCAACTTGGCGTGTATTCTCAGCTGACCATGGGAACTTCATTTCTGGCTTGGGACGAAGGTCCCTGAGTCACGCACACGTTCTTACGTGTCTGCGTGTATTTTAGTCACGCATACTTTCTTACGTGTCTGCGTGTATTTGAGTCACGCACACGTTCTTACGTGTCTGCGTGTATTTTAGTCACGCACACGTTTTTACGTGTCTGCGTGTATTTTTAGTCACGTACACATCCATGAGTGCGTGGATTTTTAGTCACGCACACATCCATGAGTGCGTGGATTTTTAGTCACGTCCTTACATGAGTGCGTAGATTTTTAGTCACGCACACATCCATGAGTGCATGGATTTTTAGTCAGGCACACATCCATAAGTGCGTGGATTTTTAGTCACGTCCTTACATGAGTGCGTGGATTTTTAGTCACGCACACATCCATGAGTACGTGGATTTTTAGTCACGCACACATCCATGAGTGCGTAAATTTTTAGTCACGCACACATCCATGAGTGCGTGGATTTTTAGTCACGTCCTTACATGAGTGCATGGATTTTTAGTCACGCACACATCTTTGCGTGCGTGCGTGAATTTCTTACCACTTTTCACGCTCACGTACCAACATGAACCACTTTTCACGCTCACTCCGACTAGACTTGTTGGCGTGACTTGTTGGCCTTAGCATAACCTACTAGACTTGGCGTGACTTTCTAACCTGGGTGTTACTATTTGCTCTATAACTTATTCATTTAATGATGGCATGATAATTCTTCTATTATATCCTTACGCCTTTTTTGCATGAACTTGATAAATCATGATATGTTAATATTGATAACACAGATTGTTATGTGGAATGTGTCATGTGTCTTGATTGATCCATGGATACCCAGTATGACTAGAACTTAACTCTGAGGAGTTATAGGCTTGACCCCATGTAATACTAATTGACTTTCATGCCTTGTCACCATTGATAATGATTGTGACATTGACTAATAATTGATCATGCGTTCCTGATTGGAACTAAGAGACTGGCTAGTCGTCTTATTGAATTGAATGAATGAGACATGTTCATGTAATGAACTATTGCAATCGATTAGCCGATCCTGAATATTGGCATACAGGCACATGCAGGTTTCAAATTATTTATTTATTTATTTATTTAGTTATTCGTTTATCTTACAAAAATAGCATATGTACTTTATGGTCAAGGCATGATTACTCCGTGGTTAGATTTGATTGTTGCATCACGCTATGTAGACCTACAACTTAGCCGCACGGGTATCGTTTTAGAGTTGCACATATCGCACCCCGTACGAAAGTACTCATTTGAATGACCATGATCCATGGCATGGAATTTCACTCAACGTAGAGACTATTAAGTTAAATAAAATAATGATTGCATGGAGAGAATAGATTCTCGAGTTCTTACATGGCAGCCCTCTTGGGACTAGTAGTGCCCGACAGGCCGGCTGGTTCCCACAGATACTGTAAATCTGTCACACGGGCAGGGAACGGTATCTGCTTATATTATTAAATTGTACATGCTATATTAACGGCGGGCGTCCCGCTGGGACTCGTCTAATTACATGATTGGCACAATTGATTGACTGGATAGACTAGCCTTGCTCGCACATAGTAAGAACTGAGGAATCCCTATTTGCATAATTCCAGGATAACTTGGAACTCACAATAGCAAGCCGTAGTAGTTGATTGGCCGTTCAAGATGATTTGTTTGTGTACTGTACCTACTCTGTTGCCTAACTGTCATGCCCCAGAACCAGAATACTGGAGAGCAAGGGCAGACATAGCCAGCTACGTAATCCCAAAGTACATTAATACTCTGAAATCACGTATAAGCTGTCAAGGCATGGGGGTTACTCTACAAGCCATCAGTCAATCCTATGGTTTAACAATCCTAGGTATCTCAATCACAGGCAATTATACAAGAGCAAGGAGTACGATCCTCATACATACAATAGTAAGGCGTCTCGAACCATATATACATGAATGATCATGAAGCTAGTACCACAAAGCTGATGACTAGCTAGAGTAATAGTCGTACATGATAAGGACTAGCTATAGTCTAGAATACACATATCATGTTTATGCCCGTAGGCTACAATATCAAGGAAAATACCAAAACACGAGCTAAACACGTGCTCGGGGCTAAACGTTACAAGAAGAGAATTCACATATCAGTGGGAGAATAAAAAAAACCCACTGAGGCACTCTGGTGCTCCTGCTGGTCACCGTCGAATAGATGGAGCGGTAGATCCTTCGGGCTTTTCTATCAGAACCTGGCCATGCAAAACCAGTGGGGTCAGACCCCAAATAGCAAGTACCACAAAGGAGGCCGAACTATGAACTTAAAACCAGCAATCAATAGCAAACAACAAGCAATAAGTAAGGGAGGATCGAGATTCGTGCAGTACCAATGCACTTATCCCGAACATAGGGAGACTGTAAGTAGATCATCATTGAGCATAAGGTAAACTGGAGAACATGTTAAATAAATAGAACTGGGAAGGTGATATACGATGAGACAGCCATGGGACTATTCAGATAACCAGGTTACAACCCGTAAACCAAACAAGGACCGGGGTTGTAACCCTTCGTCTGAACAGAACTTGGTTTCTCCTACCATTTATCGGCAAGATGAATATAAGAAATCTGGACATGTAACAATCATGTACAAGACAGGGCGAATATAAACAATCAGGTCATGTGATAATCTTGTGCAGGATCAAGTCAAGACTAGACTGAGTTAGACTCCATTCAATCAATCACGGCCAAGCAATAAGTACGGCTTGATACTTTAACTAACTAGGGTTATCACAGGCCTAGTTACTAGCAAGATGCAATGAGATTCTTCCAAGTCCAATTACCCGTTTGTTACTACCTGAATGACCCCAACAAAGAAAAGGAAAAGATAGCATGTTATAGCAGACACACTGTAGTAAGATACATGTGTCCTAAGGTACCACACTCGACGGCGGGCTGGAAGTGCGCTCATCTCGACGGATAGCAACAAATCCCATGTATATATATATATAAGGCCGGGATCAAAGGGGCAACAGGTAACTGGGAAAGTCTCTCCATGAACTACTGGATTATTCTAGTAATTAGCCTTAGTCCATTTCAGTATGAATCCCTGACCGTGGAAAACCAGGAATTCATGTCCTAGACATGATGCAAGACGAGACGGGTTCATTTGTACAAACACAATCATCCACGGTGTCAGGATACTAATTAATTCTTGTCAGGAGTGCGCCACGACGGGCCACTATCATTATCATTATTACTTATCAAGAGTGCGCCACGACGGGCCACTATCAAGTCATTCTTATTTATCATTTCAAGTTATCATGTCAAGAGTGCACCACGGCGGGTCACTATCAAGAATCAGGTCAAGCATATCATGTCAAGAATATCATGTCAAGTTCATTTCAAGAGTGCACCACTACGTGTCACCGTCGTGTCATGTCATTTATCAAAGAAGGAAGAAACTTGCACAATTAAATAATAATATATTAATAATATATATTTTCTTGAAGCCAAGGAGAAACTCTACAATTTTCATGTTGGGAGTGGGAAGAAATTCTGACCATAATTCAGGCAAATAAAATATTTAAACAATCAAAGTGGGACCCATGCGGTCCAAAAGTGGGAGAACAAACATGCGGTCATAGAGAGTGGGAGGCCACCCATGCGGCCAGAAAATAACAAAAGGGGCCATGCGGCCAAGAATGGGTGGGAGGCCATGCGGCTCCAAATTAAATGCCAGCAAGAAACATTTCCGCAATCAGAAAAGACAAAGTGAGTGGGACCCGCAATGAATGCAAGCTTCCACTTTACAAGCAAGACAATGGAAAAAGGGGCACGTGGCCAAACAATAAAATGATGACTGCCAGTAAAAGAGTGACTCACGTGGCCAAAATATTAGATAGTGGGGGAAGGGAGCCTATACGGCTCACATTAGATTCCATGCAAAACGCAACATGCAAATAACAATATTTAATGGCCAAGGCCATACGGCTCTGTCTCACATTTGCTTGCATAAAAATACAACAATTAAATAAATAAATAAATAATGGCCATGCGGTTCAAATTAAATCATGCATGCATGCTAGCTAAAGCTTACTCGTATAAAGCACCATACACTAAGCATAATGCAAAATATGCATTAAATACTAAATATTAGTATTAAGCCTTAAGCCTAATGCTTTAAGCATAAAAATATTAATGCCAGCATAGTTATTTAAGCATTAATGCTTTAAGCATTAAAGATTAATGCCAGCATAGGCATTCTAGCATTAAATGCTAGCATAAGCATTCAAGCCTAATGCTTTAGTATGCATATGCGGCTCTAAGCCTAAGCATTAAATGCCAGCATAAGCATATGCGGCTCTAAACATTTAAAATATGCATTTAGTACTAAAAGCTTTAATGCATGGCTGGACATGTATTTGAAATTGCATTAAAATAGGCATTGATACTAAAGACTTCTAATGCATGCGGCTGACATGCATTGCCAATGCATGCGGCTGAATGGATTAATTTCCATAATCCATGCGGCCAGCAAATTTGTAAGGCCATACTAATGTATTAAATAATGTTGTGGGTGCCAGCATTAAATGCTAAGCCAGGATAATGGGGCCAAGCATTAATGCTAATCTTGCTCCCACGTGCATGCATTTAATGCTAAGGTGGCCAAGAGTAAATTCCCATGCGGCTGCAAACAATTCAATGCATAGAAAATTAAATAATACAATTCTATATAAAGCCATGCGGCTCAGATGCTAAAATGCTCATGCGGCTCAGCAACTCATTGTTGCATGTAGCCAAAGGTACAATTAATGGCTCCCACAGAGAACACGTCCTTGGAAAATACCATGGCCTTCATGCTCCACCAAACAACAATGGGGACCCCAAATCCAGACTTCCATGGGTCAAATTTGGGTAAAATGAAATTCTCTACAACATGGAACCATCAGTTGACAAAAGTATGCACGTTTAACAGATCAAAACTCATAAAAACCGAAAGTACCACAAAGTTAGATCTACCACAATCTAGCCATCAAAATAGAAAACTCCAAGTTCTAAACATGCTTAGAATGTAACAATAAAGAGAATGGAACAAACGAAATGGAAATCGTCCAACATTCGGCAAGGTGTACTTGCCTCTCTCCAATGGCTAGGGTTTGGTGGAAAAGAAATGAATGAGGGTGAATGAGGAGGGAGAGAGAAAAGTGGCTTATATAACAAGCTCAAGTGATCTCCACCATTCATTCCTCTCCACTCAATCTAAGTCATACACCTCAGCTCATGAGAAACCAACTAGACCAAACCAAGTCAAAGTGGAACCGAACCAAATAAAACCAAGTCCAAGTTAAACCAAGTCATGAAAATCCTACACTTAGGAAAAATTTAAAATATCACGCAAATCGATAAATACGAAATACGGCTCAAATAAACATGTATCCGTATAAAATACTGATACAGTGAGACGGGTCTCACAACTCTCCACACCTTAGAAAAATTCTGTTCTCGGAATTTCCTGAGGCTAGTCGAGCAAGATAACAAAACAAAAGCTCCAGGAAACTCAACAATCTCAATAAATCAAGCATGGCAAGTAAGTAAGTAAAACAATCAGTAATGTAAATAAATGCGTAAGCAGTAAATAAATGCACAAAAACAAATACAATCATGATCAAGAAGGGCTGGAGGCATATGGATCAATATGACTCCTGAGACAGTTGTGTAGAAACCAACGTCCTCGCTGGCCTAAGCTGACTTCCAAAAATGGGTAAAAGTCAAGCCTCAAGGTAAGTCGGTACCAATGACTTATTTCAAGACATGACTCTACCCAGAACGTGTCATCGTAGTTGAAACAGATGCATGAACTTTATCACCTGTCTCCAGATACGAAGACAGAAGCGACTGGCTGATCGGGATGGACTGACATCTCTGCCTGCATGCTGAGACTGATCCTCCATAACTGGCCTGGCTGAAGAATGCTGAGCTGCCCTCGGCAAAACACGAACAAGATAATCAGAAGGATCAAGAACAGTGCCCTTGAAAGTTGAAGGACACAAGATCAAATCATGGGAACAGGAATAAACAATGATCAAAACAGATATCAAGTCAAGTATCAGAGGTAGAGAATAACCCGAAGGAGATCAATAAGGATAATCGTGATTGAGATATCAAAACGTGGTAACCCCCACAAATCTGAAAATCGAGATTCAGACCTGCATGGCGCCACCACTAAAACCATGTCACGCCCCAGAACCAGAATACTGGAGAGCAAGGGCAGATATAGACAGCTACGTAATCCCAAAGTACGTTAATACTCTGAAATCACGTATAAGCTGTCAAGGCATGGGGGTTACTCTACAAGCCATCAGTCAATCCTATGGTTTAACAATCCTAGGTATCTCAATCACAGGCAATTATACAAGAGCAAGGAGTACGATCCTCATACATACAATAGTAAGGCGTCCCGAACCATATATACATGAATGATCATGAAGCTAGTACCACAAAGCTGATGACTAGCTAGAGTAATAGTCGTACATGATAAGGACTAGCTATAGTCTAGAATACACATATCATGTTTATGCCTGTAGGCTACAATATCAAGGAAAATACCAAAAAACGAGCTAAACACGTGCTCGGGGCTAAACGTTACAAGAAAAGAATTCACATATCAGTGGAAGAATAAAAAAATCTACTGAGGCACTCTGGTGCTCCTGCTGGTCACCGTCGAGTAGATGGAGCGGTAGATCCTTCGGGCTTTTCTATCAGAACCTGGCCATACAAAACCAGTGGGGTCAGACCCAAAATAGCAAGTACCACAAAGGAGGCCGAACTATGAACTTAAAACCAGCAATCAATAGCAAACAACAAGCAATAAGTAAGGGAGGATTGAGATTCGTGCAGTACCAATGCACTTATCCCGAACATAGGGAGACTGTAAGTAGATCATCATTGAGCATAAGGTAAACTGGAGAACATGTTAAATAAATAGAATTGGGAAGGTGATATACGATAAGACAGCCATGGGACTATTCAGATAACCAGGTTACAACCCGTAAACCAAACAAGGACCGGGGTTGTAACCCTTCGTCTGAACAGAACTTGGTTTCTCCCACCATTTATCGGCAAGATGAATATAAGAAATTTGGACATGTAACAATCATGTACAAGACAGGGCGATTATAAACAATCAGGTCATGTGACAATCTTGTGCAGGATCAAGTCAAGACTAGACTGAGTTAGACTCTATTCAATCAATCACGGCCAAGCAATAAGTACGGCTTGATACTTTAACTAACTAGGGTTATCACAGGCCTAGTTACTAGCAAGATGCAATAAGATTCTTCCAAGTCCAGTTACCCGTTTGTTACTACCTGAATGACCCTAGCAAAGAAAAGGAAAAGATAGCATGTTATAGCAGACACACTGTAGTAAGATACATGTGTCCTAAGGTACCACACTCGACGGCGGGCTGGAAGTGCGCTCATCTCGACGGATTGCAACAAATCCCATGTATATATATATATATATATATATAAGGCCGGGATCAAAGGGGCAACAGGTAACTGGGAAAGTCTCTCCATGAACTACTGGATTATTCTAGTAATTAGCCTTAGTCCATTTCAGTATGAATCCCTGACCGTGAAAAACCAGGAATTCATGTCCTAGACATGATGCAAGACGAGACAGGTTCATTTATACAAACACAATCACCCACGGTGTCAGGATACTAATTAATTCTTGTCAGGAGTGCGCCACGACGGGCCACTATCATTACCATTATTACTTATCAAGAGTGCGCCACGACGGACCACTATCAAGTCATTCTTATTTATCATTTCAAGTTATCATGTCAAGAGTGCACCACGGCGGGTCACTATCAAGAATCAGGTCAAGCATATCATGTCAAGAATATCATGTCAAGTTCATTTCAAGAGTGCACCACTACGGGTCACCGTCGTGTCATGTCATTTATCAAAGAAGGAAGAAACTTGCACAATTAAATAATAATATATTAATAATATATATTTTCTTGAAGCCAAGGAGAAACTCTACAATTTTTATGTTGGGAGTGGGAAGAAATTCTGACCACAATTCAGGCAAATAAAATATTTAAACAATCAAAGTGGGACCCATGCGGTCCAAAAGTGGGAGAACAAACATGCGGTCATAGAGAGTGGGAGGCCACCCATGCGGCCAGAAAATAACAAAAGGGGCCATGCGGCCAAGAATGGGTGGGAGGCCATGCGGCTCCAAATTAAATGCCAGCAAAAAATATTTCCGCAATCAGAAAAGACAAGGAGAGTGGGACCCGCAATGAATGCAAGCTTCCACTTTGCAAGCAAGACAATGGAAAAAGGGGCACGTGGCCAAACAATAAAATAATGACTGCCAGTAAAAGAGTGGCTCACGTGGCCAAAATATTAGATAGTGGGGGAAGGAAGCCTATGCGGCTCACATTAGATTCCATGCAAAACGCAACATGCAAATAATAATATTTAATGGCCAAGGCCATACGGCTCTGTCTCACATTTGCTTGCATAAAAATACAACAATTAAATAAATAAATAAATAATGGCCATGCGGTTCAAATTAAATCATGCATGCATGCTAGCTAAAGCTTACTCGTATAAAGCACCATACACTAAGCATAATGCAAAATATGCATTAAATACTAAATATTAGTATTAAGCCTTAAGCCTAATGCTTTAAGCATAAAAATATTAATGCCAGCATAGTTATTTAAGCATTAATGCTTTAAGCATTAAAGATTAATGCCAGCATAGGCATTCTAGCATTAAATGCTAGCATAAGCATTCAAGCCTAATGCTTTAGTATGCATATGCGGCTCTAAGCCTAAGCATTAAATGCCAGCATAAGCATATGCGGCTCTAAACATTTAAAATATGCATTTAGTACTAAAAGCTTTAATGCATGGCTGGACATGTATTTGAAATTGCATTAAAATAGGCATTGATACTAAAGACTTCTAATGCATGCGGCTGACATGCATTGCCAATGCATGCGGCTGAATGGATTAATTTCCATAATCCATGCGGCCAGCAAATTTGTAAGGCCATACTAATGTATTAAATAATGTTGTGGGTGCCAGCATTAAATGCTAAGCCAGAATAATGGGGCCAAGCATTAATGCTAATCTTGCTCCCACGTGCATGCATTTAATGCTAAGGTGGCCAAGAGTAAATTCCCATGCGGCTGCAAACAATTCAATGCATAGAAAATTAAATAATACAATTCTATATAAAGCCATGCGGCTCAGATGCTAAAATGCTCATGCGGCTCAGCAACTCATTATTGCATGTAGCCAAAGGTACAATTAATGGCTCTCACAGAGAACACGTCCTTGGAAAATACCATGGCCTTCATGTTCCACCAAACAACAATGGGGACCCCAAATCCAGACTTCCATGGGTCAAATTTGGGTAAAATGAAATTCTCTACAACATGGAACCATCAGTTGACAAAAGTATGCACGTTTAACAGATCAAAACTCATAAAAACCGAAAGTACCACAAAGTTAGATCTACCACAATCTAGCCATCAAAATAGAAAACTCCAAGTTCTAAACATGCTTAGAATGTAACAATAAAGAGAATGGAACAAACGAAATAGAAATCGTCCAACATTCGGCAAGGTGTACTTGCCTCTCTCCAATGGCTAGGGTTTGGTGGAAAAGAAATGAATGAGGGTGAATGAGGAGGGAGAGAGAAAAGTGGCTTATATAACAAGCTCAAGTGATCTCCACCATTCATTCCTCTCCACTCAATCTAAGTCATACACCTCAGCTCATGAGAAACCAACTAGACCAAACCAAGTCAAAGTGGAACCGAACCAACACTACCAAATTACGGTACTTTAGCGACGGCAAATTAGCGACGGAAATTTTCCGTCGCTATCACCGTCGGATCACCGACGAATTTGTGACGGAATACCGACGGAAAGCAGTGGACAATTTTTTTTTATTTTTTTATGTCCATATCCGTCGCTATGCCGTCGATAGGTAGTCGGCCAAGTAGCGACGGTTTTATATCCGTCGCTAGAACGTCGCATATTTTGGCGGCAAAAGCCTAAAATATTGGCGCGAGATTTACTGACGACTTAGCGACGGAATAATCCGTCGCTACTCGCGCGAGATTTACTGACGCATTAGCGACGGAATAATCTGTCGCTACTCCGTCGCTAAATTTACGTTCCAGACTTAAATTGAAACGACGGGGGGAACTTTTTCATTCCCCCCAAATTTTACTCTCTCTCCTCTCTCTCTATCTCTCTCTCTCCCGCGGTGATCGATCGGCGACCCCCTCTCCTCTCTCTCCCGCGGCGGTGATCGGCGACCCCCTCTCCTCTCTCTCTCCCAAAGGTAATCCCCTCTTCCTCTCCCTCTCCCTCTCTCTCTCTCTCTCTCTCTTTCTCTTTCTCGCTCTCTCTCTCTCGCGCGCGCACGCGATGGTCGTGGGTGCAGCGGGCCGGGGGCGTCGGGGGCTGCGGGGGTGGCGTCGACTGCGGGGGGCGGCGGTGGCGGCGGTGGCGGCGGTGGCGGGAGGTGTGGAGGGGGCGGTGGGAGGGGGCGGGAAGCGTTGGAGGGATGGGGGCGCACGGGGCTGGCCGCGGGGTGCGAGGGGTTGCGGAGGGGGGCTGGCCGTGCGCGGGGGACGGGGGGTGTGGAGGGGGCGGTGGGATCGAGGGGGCGGGCAGCGTTGGGGGGGTACGATGGGGACGGGGGCTGGCCGCGGGGGCCGGGAGGGGGTATGTGTGGAGGGGGTTTGGCCGGACACACACACACACGGACACACACACACACGGACACACGGACACACAGACACACACACACACACAGACACACACACACACACGGACACACACGGACACAGACACACGGATACACACACACACAGACATATATATATATATATATATATATATATATATATATATATATATATATATATATATATATATATATATATATATATATATATATAGGCATAATTTTAAGATGCTTAATTAGTTTACCTTATATATATAAGGTAAACTAATTATGGTAAACTAATTATGCCTATATATATATCTATATATAGGCATAATTAGTTTACCTTATTTTAGAGTATGACTACGTAGCTAGTGTGTAGAGTAGTATATGGTTACTAGATCCTAGTGTAGAGTAGTATGTAGAGGAGTATGGCTACTAGTGATATATAGATATGTAGGTCCATGTGTATCTGTATCGGACTATCGCTATCGGTATCGAACTATCGCTATCGGTATCGGACTATCGCTATCAGTATCGACCGTATATACTTAGTATCGGGCGTAGCGGATTAGTATCGATCAGTATATAGGTTTGGGTTAAGATCAAGGTTCAAAGTATCGGTATCAGAATAGTAGGCCGAATAGGAGGCCGAGATAGTCGAATGTGAAGAAGGGAAGAAGGGAGGAGCAGATGGGTTCAGAGCCATGGTGGAGGAGGAGAAGTAACATGAGAGCAGTTTCCGCCGTAACATCTCCTGGCTCTGCTGGCAACTGAAGTCCAGATGCTACAAAGGACGATCCTTCGCTGAAATCGACTACAACACCCATCAGTTCAAGTTCATTCCTATATGAGTATATTCCAATGCTATAGAGGAAGGTCAACAAACTGATGGCTTCTATGGCATTGGAATCTACTCATATAGGAATGAACTTGAACTGATGGGTGTTGTAGTCGATTTCAGCGAAGGATCGTCCTTTGTAGCATCTGGACTTCAGTTGCCAGCAGAGCCAGGAGATGTTACGGCGGAAACTGCTCTCATGTTACTTCTCCTCCTCCACCATGGCTCTGGACACATCTGCTCCTCCTTTCTTCCCTTCTTCTCGACTATCTCGGCCTCCTATTCGGCCTACTATTCCGATATGCGTTTGATACGGTCTACCTAACCTATATACTGATACTAATCTGATACTCTCTGATATTAAGTACATCCGGCTTACTAGCTAGCGGATCCACCAGTTATATGATTATATACTAATTATGTTAGATTGTGATACTAAGTAGCCTCGTCGTAGGCCTAGCGTGTTATCCACAAGTTTAGTTTTTCTTACGATATGAGTATCGGTATCGGGCTATTAATTCTTATGTTTAGTTTGTCTTACGATACAGATATTCACATCAAATTGAGCATGAATCGTTACTTTGTTGATCGTACATGGATGTATAAACGACAACACGAGAGCAGAATTGGTGTGAGTGACAATTTTCAGGCAGGTGTGGAAGTATTTCTTAAGTATGCCATGAGCAAAACTCAGTACATGGACGATAACAAAATCAAGTGTCCATGTGTTAATTGTCACAATAGACGTTTCGAAGAAGTGATGACTGTGAGAGATCATTTGACCCGTAAGGGTTTCGTACGTGATTAAGGCCTGTGGTCATCGCAAGGTGAATTATATTCAGAAAGACAGGCTGCAGAAGCTGGTACTTATGCTTTTGATGATAATGCTGCAACGGATGTCCTCGAAGATGACGGATGCTCTGTGGATTATGGAGACATGCAGAACCTTGCACGAGATATGGTGTATGCTGCGGCAGGGCCTAATTTTGATCCGGAGGATCCTAATCCCGAGGCAAAGGAGTTCTATGATATGTTTAAGGACGCAGATACTCCTCTATATCCTGGTTGTGAGACTCATTTCGCACTGTCAGTGACGATGCGGTTGTTGAACATAAAGTCTGATTTTAACTTGCCACAAGCTTGCTATGATCGAATCACACAATTAACTAATGAGGTGTTACCGAAGGAATCAAAAGAGCTCCCAAGAAACTTCTACAAGTCAAAGATGATGGTCCAACAACTGGGACTGGGGTACGAGAAGATAGATTGCTGTCGCAACGAATGCATGTTGTATTACAAAGAGAATTGCGTATTAGAAAGTTGTTGGTTCTGTAATGCGGATCGTTACAAGACAGTACAGGGAAAAGGAAAGTCAACTAGAAAACGACGTCCTTACAAGTATATGCATTACTTGTCGATCACGAAGCGCTTACAGAGGATGTATATGTCTCTGAATACAGCAGAACACATGACATGGCACAGTGAAGATCGCATAAAGGACGAAGGAGAATTGTCACATCCTTCGGATGGGGAGGCATGGAAATATTTTGATTTGTGTCATCCAGATTTTGCTGCAGAGCCTAGAAATGTACGTCTGGCGCTATGTTCTGATGGCTTCGCCCCTTTCGGACAGTCGGGATCTCAATACTCATGCTGGCCGGTCATTCTTACCCCTTACAATCTGCCACCATGGATGTGTATGAAGACTCCTTATATGTTCTTGACAGCTATCATACCCGGTCCCAAAAATCCGACAAAGAACATCGATATATATTTACAGCCGTTGGTGGATGAGCTGAAACAGTTGTGGGAGATCGGCGTCACGACCTATGATATTTCCAGAAAACAAAACTTTCAGATGAGAGCTTCACTCATGTGGACAATCAATGATTTTCCAGCATACGGTATGCTGTCGGGGTAGAGTACGCACGGCAACATGTCTTGTCCGATATGTATGAAAAATAGTAAAGCGTTCCGCCTTAGACATGGAGGAAAAACTTCTTTCTTTGACTGTCACCGTCAATTTCTGCCAACGAGACATCCTTGGCGAAAGAACAAGGACGCGTTCAGATATGGAAAACAAGAATTTTCTGAACCTCCTGCCAGATTGTCGGGATACGATATTTGGGAAGATGTAAAGGAATTGCCTACCGCAATGGAAGATCCATCGAACAATCGTGTCGAGGGGTTCGGACAAAGCCATAACTGGACCAAACGGAGTATCTTCTGGGACTTGCCTTATTGGAAAGATAATCTTATTAGGCATAATCTTGATGTCATGCATATCGAAAAGAATGTGTTCGATAATGTCTTCAATACCATTATGGATATTAAAGGAAAGACGAAGGACAATCCAAAAGCAAGAAAAGACATGGCCGAGATATGCAAACGTCATAATCTAAACTTGATACAAAGGGGAGCTGGTGGACAAGTAACTAAGCCGATAGCGCCATACGCATTGAGCAAGGAAGATAGATTAATAATCTGCAAGTGGATATCTACTTTAAGATTTCCCGACGGCTATGTGTCGAATTTGTCTAGATGTGTTGATCTCAATGAACGCAAGCTAACAGGAATGAAGAGTCACGACTGCCACGTGTTTATGGAAAGATTACTGCCCATTGCGTTGAGAGAGTTGTTGCCTTCTGCTGTATGGGTTCCGTTGGCCGAGCTGTCTACATTCTTCAGGGATATCTGTTCAACTAAGCTCACGGTGCAACATATGATACAACTTGAGGAGAAGATTGTCTTAACAATTTGCAAGTTAGAGAAAATATTTCCACCGGGTTTCTTCGACAGTATGGAGCATCTACCGATTCATCTAGCATATGAAGCCCGTGTCGGTGCATCTGTTCATTATCGATGGATGTACCCCTTTGAAAGGTAAATAAAAATCGATATAATTTAAGTGGATTTTACAATTCATTGTTAATTCTTAAGATAATTTGTCTCTCTAGGTATCTACATCATCTAAAGAAGAAAGTTGGCAACAAGGCTCATATAGAGGCTTCGATATGCGAAGCATATCTTATCGAGGAGGTGTCAAACTTTTGCTCCATTTATTTCGATACTCATGTTGAGACAAATCGAAATAGACCTCAAAGAAATGACGAAGACGTTGAGGAAGGAGGTATATTCAATTTAAGGGGCAAGCCTATTGGGGCTAGTAAGAAACGGTGGTTGAGTGACGATGAGTATGATGCCGCTCACCGATATGTCTTGTTAAATTATGACATACAAGAAGTGAGAGATTTGGAGAAGTAAGTGACTACACCTCGTTATAATCTCTAATTTGGTGAGGTAAGTGACTACACTAATTTTTATTCTCTCTAACAGTGTATTTAAAGATGAAGTCAAAATAAGGACACCCGATATTACCGATGAGGGACTTCAAAGAGAGGTTGATTTTACCTTTCCGTCATGGTTTCGAGATTACGTAAGTAACTGAGATAATATGTTATGCGGCTACCATTTAAATATATATATGCCACTAATACATTTAAAGTTTACAGGTTTTATTAGCTGAACCAAGTACACTCACAAATGAGAGCATCCGTTATTTGTCATTGGGACCGAAGAAGCATGCAAAGACTTGGCCCGGCTATGTCGTTAATGGCTTCAAGTTTAAGACAACTCAACATCCTATAAATGCAGAATTTCTCAATGACGACTTCAGTACGAAGCATTCTGGTGTTTGCATAAGAGGCACAATCTATGACGACGAGCCGGACTTTGACTATTATGGAGTGCTTCGGGATATTGTAGAATTACAATATAGTGCCCCATTTGATATGCATATTGTTATGTTCAAATATGAGTGGTTCGATACGACACCAAATATCGGTTGGAGAATCGATAAACAATTTGGATTCGTCGATATAAATCATCGCATGAGGTATAGAGGGTCCGACACGTTTGCGATAGCAAGTCAGGCTGTTCAAGTCTACTATACAAGCTACCCAAGGCGTCGTAGAGATCGCTTTGACTGGTGGGCAGTATGCAAGATTAAATCTAGAAATACATTCAACGTTGGAGACCCAGCATACCAAGAGGACCAGATCGAAAAGCCCCAATATTTGGGACAACAGTCTTGTGACATGGATGTTGAATTAGAGGTTGATATACCTCTTGCTGATGAAAATAGAGGGGAGGAAGAGGTTGATATACAAGACTTAGATGTCAACTAGGGGAGAAAGAGACGTCTTGTCCCAAGTATTGAGACTGAAGAAGAAGAAGAAGAAGAAGAAGAAGAAGAAGAACTTTATGAGGATGAGGATAAGGATACAGATGAATTCGACGATGAGGATGATGATGATGATGAGGCCGAGGCCGAGGAAGAGGACGATGACGATGATTAAATATCGCTATATTTCAGTTGTATCTTGAAGCACCCAATATCTAGTCTCGAATCCTAAATTACCCTATTACATTTGGATTTACAATTACAAGTCTAGTGGAACACAAGATGCCCTTTCATCAAAAGTTACAAGAATTGTACTTTGTTGTATTGGTGCATAATTTTATCAGATTTTGTGTATCTAGCTTTTATTCGTACTTCACTTCTGATTGTAATATTTATTTCAGTTTGGGATATTTGCGTATTATTGTATGAGTTTCTTTTTGCAGATGGCACTCCTAGGCCTACTCGTCTGGGCGGCACTCATCGCCCTGCTGCTGGTATGGATATGTTTAGGTTTATATTCATTTATAAATCTATGTTGTCGGTATTTTGTTTATGTGTTCTATTTACAGGGCATGGTTGCGAGCACCCGTACTGGTGGTGCTGGCCGTGGTCGTGGCGGTGGCGGCGGCGGCGGCGGTGGTGGTGGTGGTCGTGGGCGTGGGCGTGGGCGTGGTGGTAGCGGTCGTGGTCGCCAGCCGCATTCCCCGGATGTGACCTCCGAGCCCGACTTGGAGAGCCTGATCACAGGCTCTTCCCGCCGTCATTCTTCCTCGGTGCCACCGACATCGTCGTCGAGGCCTGTGACTCCATCCGCTAGCGGATCCGTTCCGCCACCGGATGTACCAGCGGATGCAGCAGCAGATGCAGCAGGGGGCCCAGCAGTTACTGCAGGGTGGGCCTCCGAGTACCCCGGGATTCAGTTTCATCCTGATACCGGGGAGTACATTCGCGGACCCGCGGATCCCCCGACGCCACCAGAGAGGCTGGTGGGCGAGTTCCGACGAGAGCTATGGCCCGCTGGTGAATCGTAAGTAAATTTAAGTTAATTTATTAAATTTGTTTCATTTATTCAAGTTAATAATCCAGTCGTTGCTTCTTTATAGGTTTTTCCCGTGGAATGCTGCCCGGATTCTAGGGCGCATTATCCGGGATAACTACCATGGCCCCTACATCAATTTTTCTGAGGTGCCTCAGGACATGAAGTACGTCTGGCTCGACGAGATGAGGGTATAAATCCGTCGGTGAATTATTAATTATTCTTTAAATCATTAAATTTTTTATTACGTAATATTTGAATTTGTATGTCAGAGGACGTTCTGGTGGCCCCCCCATCGCGAGGAGGCGATCAGCAGGACCTACAAAGCCGTCGTCGGGAAGAAGATACGGGATGCGGTGTACGACCTTCGTACGGCGCATACGAGAAAGGACTGGATTCGGGCGGAGTACTATGAGCAGATGTTGGAGAAGATGGATACTCCGCAGTTCAAGCTGAAATCGGAGAAAGCTAAGGCTAATCGACAGGGCGCGGGTCTGCATAAGGGGGGATGAAGGCCCCACGCATCGACGCGTGCAAATTTGGTAAGATAGCGCAAATTCAAATTCATTCTATTATTTAATTTCGTACTGTTAATATACGAAGTTAATTAAATTCTACGTATGCAGGTCCGACGGGCGGTGAAGCAGGGGAAAGAGGCGGAGACGGTCACCGCTCACGATGTATTCGTGCATACGCACAAGAGGCGGAAGGACGGGAGCTTCGTCGATGCGAGGGCCGAGGAGACTGATGTAAGTACTTACGTTTATGAGATTTATGTTAGAAATATAATTATTGTTAAGTTAATTAGATAAACTTAGGATTCAGAATATAACTTAGGGAAACATAGGATTTATATTATAACTTAGGAAAACTTATAGTACAAACACATTCATTGGATAGGCTGCGTATCGTGAGGCACTTAGTCGACTTGAGATCGAGCCCCCTTCCGAGAATGTCGGCAAAACGACGCCCACCCAGACGCACTCTTCTATGGCCGCTCGCTACGACGACGTGTTCGTAGAATCCTTCGGCGGCGTTAGGAAAGGGCGCGTCTAAGGCTTAGGTTCCATGGCGCCCTCGTTGCAGCCGTCCCCGAGATATCTACCGCCTCCGCCTCCCCCAGCGCCCCCGGTTGACGATGTGAGGGCGCAGCTTGCGACTCTGACCTCCGCGGTGTCAGATTTGCGGGCGATAGTGTTGGGGCGCTATCCGTCTGCTCCCGGTCCGTCTGCTCCCGGTCTATCTACTGCTGCTGCCGGTGCTTCGGATCGACCTGGTCCTTCTTCCCCCGGACGGCTTTCGTTTAACCGCTCTGCGGACGCCCGCATCGTATCGGATAACACCATCTTGACGTTCCTTGACATGTTGTCGCCACAGCAGCTACGCGCGCTTCCAGACCATGTCTTGTCCCAAGTGCCGGCACACACGGTGGAGGAGTACATACGCAAAGCGGATGCGGCGGCACGAGCACGAGACGATCCGACGGACGGGGTTTGATTTTGTTTATGTTGTTGGTTTTATAGACATTTGGATACATTGTATGATCGGATATTTTTTTTATGTTTGGATAATTTAATGTTGGATATTGGATGTATTGTGTTGGTAATATTTTGTTGGATATTGGATACGTTGGATATTGGTGTCGGATATGGATATTTTGCATATGGATATATGGTGTTCGATATTGGCTACGTTGGATATTCGTGTTGGATATGGATATATGGTGTTGTATATGGATATTTGGCATGTTTGATATTGTGTTGGATGTGTTGTATAAACAGGAAAGAGTCTGTTTGCAGTATTTTTTTTTTCAAAAATTAGAAGTTAGCGACGGACAGGCGACCCCTCAGCGACGGATAGCCCGTCGCTAACTGGAGAAACTGAGGTTAGCGACGGATTGGCGACGTAAAAACCGTCGCTAACTGGAGAATTTTACATTGAGCGACGGTTTAGCGACGGAATATCCGTCGACCTGGTTCTGTTTGATATCAATAAATTTTGCAGTTAGCGACGGATTGGCGAGTAACTTACGGCGGACTGGCGACAAAGTCCCGACGGACTATCCGTCGCTAACTGTAGGAATTCAATTTTTCGACGGATTGGCGACGGAATATCCGTCGCTACCTGGAGAATTTTACAGTTAGCGACGGTTTAGCGACGGAATATCCGTCGACATGGTTCTGTTTGATGTCCATAAATTTTGCAGTTAGCGACGGATGTTTTGTCGCTAATACGACGCTAATCCGTCGTACACCTCGGCGGATTAGCGACGGCATAACGACGACCTGCCGTATGGAAAAATCTCTGATACGCTTTTACCGACAAATTTACGACGGATTAGCGACGGATATTGCGTATCAGAAAATCACTGATACGGTTTTGCCGACTCTTTAGCGACGGAGGTTTCCGTCGCTAACCCTATATCCTGATACATGTTTCGACGAAAGCTAGTCGGTAATCCGTCGCTATATATATTTAAATGCGCCAACGGTATTCCGTCGCTAAGTCGTCGCTGAGCGACGGAGTAGCGACGGATATGTTTTAGCGACGAGGTTATTCCCGACGGCTGTTTTACCAAAATATCCGTCGGTAATCCGTCGGTATTTATTTTTGGCGACGGACTACCGACGGATATGGCCGTCGGTAAATCTATGTATTTTGGTAGTGCAAATAAAACCAAGTCCAAGTTAAACCAAGTCATGAAAATCCTACACTTAGGAAAAATTTAAAATATCACGCAAATCGATAAATACGAAATACGGCTCAAATAAACATGTATCCGTATAAAATACTGATACAGTGAGACGGGTCTCACACTAACTGAGATGATCAGAATGTCAGGACATGACGGGCCAACTTCTGTCCTTGTTTGGTTGGGAGGTTGGTTCGAAGTGTCGTGATGTTATGAGAATCCTAGTGGAAAGCAGAGATCTATTATTATATTCTCTTACTTACTGGTTTAATCTTTCATATCGTGCTCCCTTGTGGTACTTGCTATTAGAGGTCTAACCTCTCTGGTTTTGTATGGCCAGATTTAGAGCCGGTCCCCGAGGATCCAGCTTACTTCTACCTCCAAGATGGTCAATACTAGGGGAATGATCGCAGGAGGACTCGAGTGGGTTCCTTACTTCACCGCTCGTTTTGTTATTTACTTTATACTTAGCCGTTTGGCACCGACATGTTAGTCGGATTATCTTGCACTTACTTTTACATGATTGTAATTAAGTCAGACTGCAGCTGATAACAATTGTGTATATGCTACTATACCATCTAGCTATGTTTTGTAAAGCCAGATCTCAAGAACATTTTGACTGAGCGTTTGGGATGCCTTACTGCTTTATCTTACATGTTCTCTATTTTTGCTTCTTGTTTGAATGATTGAGACAATAGATGTGAAGTGACCATAGTAAGACTTTCATGTAGTATGCACCCCCTCGTCTGGTTAGACAGCATTGATCGTATTATACGGTATTCATCTACCCGTAATACGTAGCTAGCTGAGTCATTCCCCCGCTCTCCAGTATTCTGGTTCTGGGGCGTGACAAAATCATGTGCTAAAGGAAAAAAAAATATAATAAGTTACTTCGTCCCTTTTTCACCACTATAAAAATACAAAATATGATCCATAATCATGGTCATCTTCATCATACGAGTATAAATACAAGGACAAATTTTGAGTTGGGAGTTTGTTTCTTCCTTTCTATTATACTCTTAGCATAAGATAACTTAGAAATTAAACAAGAGCTACTACTACTACTACTACCACCAACACCTTGAGCGATTGTATTGAGTCGGTTCGATATGACTTTTTCTTCCTATAAACTAATTAGAGTATCTAAGCGTTCTTTAATTTTAATTTTTAAGCTACTTACCTCAATGTTCATATTGTTATAGAAATTATCTAACAATATAATTACACCATCTAATTTGGTTTTAGGATAAAAATTATAGCAAAACAATATAAAGAGGTATTTGACAGTAATATTTTTGAAAATTTATTTTTATTTTAAAAATGACAATCAAAATCATAAAAATTTCTATATTTTACAAATAAATTAGAAATATTAATGATTATGTTAATACTAAAGGAAAAGGTAGATAATAAATTTCGGATAAAATAATAAACTCCTAAATAAAATACATGTAATATTGTAAAATAATTCTAAAAATTCATAAATTGAAGTAGCAACTAACTAATCATTCTCAGTTATTTGGTAATAAATACTTTGATTTACATTAATATAGTATGTGATAACATTGCCATACAAGATTTCAACATTAAGTAGGTATAATTTCATCTATGTGGTGCATATATCCTTAACAAATTTTCTAAATATAAAACCATATTGCACACATAACATTTTAAACTCTTGTTGCTACTTGGTGAAATGTTCAAACTATAAATATATTCTAATATTTTTAAATTTGTTTGAAATAATTGAAGGCATTCTTATACAAATAAATTAAAAAGGGGAAATTTATGAAATGCCCAAAAAACGAAAAAGTTTTATGAAAAACCCACCGCACAATAAAATTTTATCGCGTGCCCAGAATTAGCAAAAGATATATAAAGAGGGTTCCGAATGACCCTTTTGCCCTTCCTTCTAATTTATTGAAAACACCCACGAAACTACTCTTAAAAAAACGTTTCGATACTTCATCTTCTTCCATACGCTGCTCACTTTTGAATCTAGGTTTTCTTCTCAAAAATCTTCAAAAACTCGTCGAAAAATTTCGGAAAGACCGAGACAAACGGGAAAAGTGCTAAAACGAAGGTCAAAACATCATTTTTTTTACAATTCTAAAATTTCGGAAGGCCGTCTAATGAAGAAACTGTTACTTTCAGGCTCCTCGAAGATACGCTCGTTTTGGGACAAACCGGACCTCGTTTCGACCTCCCAGTCAAAAGTTATGGCCCTTCAAAGTTTTAATTGATCATAAAATGCAGGAGAATGGTCATTCTCCGTGTTAGAACACGAAAAATGTTAATTTCGCATGAGGGTGGCCATTCTCCGTGTTAGTAACACGGAGAATGTCATTCTCCGTCTTAATTTACACGGAGAATAGTCATTCTCTGTGCTAGTAACACGGAGAATGGCATTCTCCGTCTTAATTTACACGGAGAATAGCCATTCTCCGTGCTAAATTACACGAAGAATGGTCATTCTCCGTCTTAATTTACACGAAGAATGGCCATTCTCCGTATAATTTAGCACGGAGAATGGTCATTACAGTGTTAAAACGCAGGAGAATGGCCATTCTCCGTATTAGAAACACGGAGAATGCCATTCTCCGTGTTAAATAAAACGGAGAATGCCTTTCTCCGTGTAATTTAGCACGGAGAATGGTCATTCCAGTGTTAAAATGCAGGAGAATGGCCATTCTCCGTGTTAGAAACACGAAGAATTCCATTCTCCATGTTAAATAAAACGGAGAATGTCATTCTCCGTGTTAAATAAAACGGAGAATGGCATTCTCCGTCTTAATTAAAACGGAGAATGACATTCTCCGTGTTAATTTACACGGAGAATGGTTATTCCCAGTGTTAAAACGTAGGAGAATGACCATTCTCCGTGTAATTTAGTACGGAGAATGGCATTCTCCGTTTCTAAATTACACGAAGAATGACCATTCTCCGTGCTAAATAACACGGAGAATGACATTCTCCGTGTTAAATGACACGGAGAATGGTTATTCAAATGTTAAAACACAGGAGAATGGCCATTCTCTATGTTAGAAACACGGAGAATGCCATTCAACACGGAGAATGGTATTCTCCTTGTTAAAAATGTAGGAGAATGACTATTCTTCGTACGATATCGACGGAGGACAGTTGACAGAAACCTAATTTTTTTATTTTTTTTGTTTTGTGGAAAGAAATTTGACATGAATAAAGATTCAAGAGTTTTCGTTCTTCTTTCAAAACGATGCTAACTCTTATGGAAAAGAAGAAGAAGATCTTCTCTCCATAATTGATCTAATTGTCGGAGAAGAAGAAGAAGAAGAAGATAAGCGATGATCGGAGTTCGACTGAAAAAAAACATGGTGAACTACGAATAATCTTTAAGATCTCTGCTGAAGATGAGAGCAATGGAATTCAGATCTCTCGTGAAGAAGAAGAAAAAGAAGAAGAAGAAAAGAATCGCAATCCAGATCTGAGTTTGTGCGGAGGGGTAGTTATGGTATTAATTTTGTAAATACAGAGCATCTAAAGGGAATCTTGGAATACTTAACGTGGAAATATATAATTTTGGGCATTTCATAAAACCCATCATGCGGGTGGGTTTTTCATAAAAACCAACCCCGAAATTGGGTTCCTCAGCAATTTCCAGAATTAAAAATATGACAAGTACTTCTTATATGAAAACGTTATCCTTCTAATATAGACATAAATTAAGATTTTAAAATATTGATACATGGAGTATTATTACTAACATGATTAAAAAAATTAATTTTTTAAATTTGAGTATCATATTCACGTAAAACTTGTAATATTATTTTGCTAATTGGAGATCCAGTGTGCAAAAATTCCAACGGTCTTAAACATAGAATTCATTTTGTTAAAATTTATTTAGTCTTTATGCAAACAAAATGATAATTTATTTACTACTCCATATATCAGAAGTTATTATTATTTTATTTTTATTAATATTCAAAATTTTCTTTCAAAGCAATTCTTTATTTTTAAATATTTTAACAGCTTCTTGTCACGGACTTAGTGCTTTAGGCTACACTTCGACCCGTGCGGCGCACAATCTTCCTACTCGAAGATCCGTGCCAGCCTTCCCTAATCCACTTAGCTAGATTGCTAAGGCGATATTGTGAATATTGTTGAGCATAAGAGAGGGATTGGAAGTATCAAAACTTCACTATACTAGAAAGAGAATACAACTTTGGGTGGTGAGGAACAAATGAGCCTTCCACTTATTTATAGGGCCTCTAAGGCTTACAGAAAACTTCTGAAAACAAAATATTTCAGAGATTATTCCACTACTAGATAACTATAAGGAAGCTTCTAGTCTATTCAGAAATATCATGATCCATCCGGAAAGATTGTGGGCCTTCTGGAAGATTCTCGGATGTCACACCCCAATCCCGGAGGATCGAAATTAGCCACTGGACGTGATGCCGTACAAGTCTAGATTATACTTGTACAAGACAAAACTATTACAATTCCTGGTATTTCTCAGAAGAACAACGACAGCGCAGAAAAACCAAGCAGATATATTGAAGTCACATAAGATATTGAAGAAACATATCTCTTTATTGATAATTGCAATGTATTACAAGACTTGCAGCGGAACACAGAGTTTACAAATGATTACAAGACTCTTGAATAGCCAACTGATTGTATACACTTGCCCTTTATGCTACAACTGAATATACCGACTTCTTTACAATGAACTTGCCAATTTGGCTACAATCTCACTGGTACAACTGAGTTACACTGTTCCATACATTATGTCCCGTATAGCAGAAGACATCGTCTTGAAAGAAGAGCTTCTGCACACCCATCTGAATCATCGATGTCAAGCACTGGTCAAACGATTTCTCCAAGCAAGCACCTGTAATATTGCCCACAACGTGGGTCAGTACATCATCAATGTACTAGCGAGCGGTGCTGGCCCAACTCACCTAAGAAGACAACACTAAGTAATCAGGTTACAGAATATTATTAACAGTGGTCTTTCTCGTTGCCTTAGGGTCGATTTTATATTATAACCGACAAGAAGTAAAGCATGTAAATCTCATAGCCAACATAATTTAAAGCATACAGTTATCACCCTTTGGTGATTCTTACCCACGGTCGTGTAGCCATCCCTGTACATTTATAATACTTACTCAGCCTGCACAAGACATTGTTAGAAACAATATCAATATTCAATATAAATATTATCGTTCAGGTGATTCTTACCAACACCGACATCCTTCCCTGTATTTGAGTAATAACTTACTCTGCCTGTATAAGACATCATTAGCACTGGACCTATCTATATGAAGGTCACTGGCGACACGTCATCTTGGACCATCTTACAGGTATAACGGCGCCCTTGCATTAGAGGTAGCTAGCCCCACTGCAAGTTCCGTATACCGATGCCAGTACGTCGGCATCAATCCTTGTTCCCCCTAGGACGAATCGGGTCCGTGGTCGTGGATTACCGTTCTGGAAACTACCTTGTATACAAGTTGTCCATGACCATGCATTTATATGCAACTTATCTAAGAAGTAAACATATAATGAATGATGAGGAAAACTAAGTAATAACCCATCATTCTCATTCGTATTATCATCTTGCCATCTTGCCTTGCCAATGCTCACATTATCATCTGCCCAATCCAGGGTGTTAGGAAAATCTACATTCTACATCGGCACAGGATAATAGAATGTGATTACCTAAGCCCTTTCTCACATCTTTGATACCATACATCTTTCCAACCAAACTCGATGTACTTACCGCCCAATTTCTAGGACTTAGCATCTGTTTAGCATATGTTCATTCGGACGTAATTCAAGCATACTCATTGCCCAATTCTTGGGTCTTAACATCTGTGTTACCATCTATTCATCGAGCTAAGGCTTGATATACTCACTGCCCAAGTATTTGGGACTTTGCTTCACCTGTCATGTATTTTATCGCAACATCGTACAAGCATACAATTCATCAAGCAATAACAGTTTACGTTCAGGTGATTATTATCTTTCTTTATCTTTCCCAATTCCATGCAAGGTGTTATAGAGCAACTCAGTAAGAAACATAGCATACTATCCTTTATTTTAAGCGTGAAGCTAAAGGATCTTCGAAGGGTTCAACACTACTCACATTAATAGGACGATTTTCGTCACGATCGTATAGCCTTCCAAGCGATCCTTCGCATATTCCTAAGTCCAACAAGGCTTCATTGTCACGCCCCAGAACCAGAATACTAGACGGAGGCGTACACAGCCAGCTACGCAATCCCGAAGTACGTCAATACTCTGATATCACGTATAAGCTGTCAAGACTTGGGGGTTACTCTACAAGCCATCAGTCAATCCTAAGGTTTAACAATCCTAGGTATCTCAATCACAGGCAATTATACAAGAGCAAAGAGCACGATCATCATACATACAATAGCAAGGCGTCCCGAACCATATATACATGACTGATCATGAAGCCAGTATCACAGAACTGATGACTAGCTAGAGTATTAGGCGTACATGATAAGGACTAGCTATAGTCTAGAATACACATATCATGTTTATGCCTGTAGGCTACAATATCAAGAAAAATACCAAAACACGAGCTAAATACGTGCTCGGGGCTAAACGTTACAAGAGGAGAATTTACATATCAGTGGAAGAATGAAAAAGAAACCCACTGAGGCACTCTGATGCTCCGGTTGGTCATCGTCGAGTAGATGGTGCGGTAGATTCTTCGGGCTCTTCTATCAGAACCTGGCCATGCAAAACCATTGGGGTCAGACCCCAAATAGCAAGTACCTCAAAGGAGGCCGAACTATGAACTTAAAACCAGCAATCTTAGGCAATCAACGGGGAGAGAAAGCAATAAGTAAAGGAGCATCGAGATTCGTACAGTACCAATGCACTTATCCCGAACATAGGAAGACAGTAAGTAAATCATCATTTGACATAAAGTAAACTGGAGAACATGTTAAATAAATAGAGCCAGGCAATATACAAAGAGAGGACGAAGGTACTGTTCCGGAAGCCAGGTTACAACCCTTAAACCAAACAAGGACCGGGATTGTAACCCTTCGCCTGAACAAAACTTGGTCTCTGATCATTTATTGCTAGAGGTGACAATCATTAAGTGACAATCAGAGAGTGACAATACAGAGTATAATACATTAGTGTGACAATCATTGCAACCATTATCCTGGAACAATTAGAAACTGGATCTAGACAAGACTTAGACTGGAAAGGTGATATACGATGGGATAACCATGGGACTATTCAGATAACCAGGTTACAACCCGTAAACCAAATAAGGATCGGGATTGTAACCCTTCGCCTGAACAGAACTTGGTTTCTCCCACCATTTATCGGCAAGATAAAATAAGAAATCAGGACATGTAACAATCTTGTACAAGATCAAGACAAGACTAGACAGATTGAACCCTATCCAACAATCACGGCCAAGCAATAAGTACGGCTTGATACTTTAACTAACTAGGGTTATTACAGGCCTAGTTACTAGCAAGATGCAAAGAGATTTTCAAGTCCAGTTACCCGCCTGCTACTACCTGAGTGACCCCAGCAAAAGAAAATAAGTATAGCAGACACACTGCAGTGAGATGCATGTGTCCTAAAGAGGTGCCCCACTCGACGGCAGGCTGGAAATGTGCTCATCATGACAGATAGCTCCAAGTCCCATGTATATATATATATATATATATATATATATATATATATATATATATATATATATATATATATATATATATATATAAGGCCGGGATCAAAGGGGCAACAGGTAACTGGGAAAGTCTTTTCATGAACTACTGTATTATTCTAGTTATTAGCCTTAGCCATTACAGTGGGTACCCCTGACCATGGTACTTAGGGGTCCCCGTCCTAGACATGATGCAAGACAAAACGGGTTCATTTGTACAAGCACAATCGTCCACGGTGTCCAGGTCATTCATACTGGTCATGTCAGGTTAGCCGTCGCAACAGCATTTCGAGAAGTATCATGTCAGGTTTTCTTGTCAAGAGTGCGCCATGGCGGACCACTATCATGTCATTATCATTATTACTTATTCAATAGTGCACCACGACGGACCACTATCAAGTTATTATTATTCATCTTGTTACCAATCTGGAGTGCACCACAACGGATCACTATAATGTTAAGCAATTCATTATTTAAGAAATAACAAACTATTAAGTGGGTCGTCGCAATTCAGGCCCGAATAGAAAATGTACACTGTGATTATAAGCCCCATATTGAGATGAGAGAACTTGCAATAAAATAATTAAATAACATATCCTTGAAGCCAAGGAAAAGATTTATAATTTTTATGTTGGGAGTGGAAAGAAATTCTGACCACAATTCAGGCAAATAAATATTTAAAGAATCAAAGTGGACCCCATACGGCCCAAAAGTGGGAGAACATACATACGGCCAAAGAGAGTGGGAGGCCACCCATGCGGCCAGCCAAAGCTTATGCGGCCAGAAAATAACTGAAGGGGCCATACGGCCAGCAAGAAATATTCATGCAACCAGAAAAGACAAGGAGAGAGAAACCCCCAATAAATGCAAGCTTTCACTCAAGCAAAAGAAAAGGACACGTGGCCACTCAAGTACTGGGGCCATGTGGCCTAAAATTACATGGATACAAACCTTGTGGGACCCTACTACAATTAATGCTTCATACTAATAAGGCCACCACACCATGGTGTATACGGCAAAATATGGCACGTGGCCACTCAAACAATACATGCAGCCAAGAATTATTGGCCATGCACATATCTAATGGAACTAAAGTAATTAATTAAGCAACTAAAGTAAAGGCCAAAGTTGCATGCAGCATGCAACTAAAGCAAGGCCATGCGGCCAACTGTAATAAGCATGCAAGCTACTAGACCATACGGCCAGCTGATTTGGATATGCGACCAGAGCATTTAATTCCATGCAAGCAACCATGCGGCTAAAGTATTAGCATGCAAGCTAACACTTTGCACAGGCCATGTGGCCTTGAATAATTGCATGCAATGCTAAAAGCAAACTAATGCATGAAAAGCAAAAAAAAATACAAATGCTAAAAAAACAAAGCTTAATGCATGCAGATGCATTATTAGCATATAAGCATGCAACTGAAGCTTGCATGCATTAATTTAATTCATGGGTCAACATTATTAGCATATAACCATGCAACTGAAACCATATGCGGCTCATTATTATTATTATTCCCATGCGGCCCATGGATTTATAATGTATGTGGCCAGCAATAGCTAAATGGCCATGCGGCATGCTGCTGTTACTATAAGCATTTAAATGCTTAAATGCCATATGCGGCCCATTAATGCTAAATGCATGCAGTGAGAAAAGGCTATGTATTGCTAAATGCTAATGCATGCGGCTCACTTGGTGTTGGCCTATGCGGCTAGCTACTGTACGTGTGAATGAAAGCAAGCTTGCTAACCTACGCATTAAATAATACATTAAAAGGAACATGGCTGATACTAAATGCATTAATATAACGCATTAATAATCATGCGGCTCATTAATAAATGGTCATACGGCCAGAGCATTTAATGCTCATGCAGCCAGAAGTAAAATTGATGGCTCCCACAGAGAACATGTCCATGGAAATTACCATGGCCTCCATGCTCCACCAAGCAACAACAGGAACCCAAATCCAGACTCCCATAGGTCAAATTTGGACAAAATAGAATTCTCTACAACATGGAACCATCAGTTGACAAAAATATACAAGTTTGACAGACCAAAACCCATGAAAATCGAAAATACCACAAAGCTAGATCTACAACAATCCACTCGGTAAAATCAAAAACTCCAAGTTCTAAAGATGCTTAGAATCATGCAAGGAAGAAGATGGAACAAACAGAAATAAATTTGTTCAAGGTTCGGCAAGGTGTACTTGCCTCTCTCTAATGGCTAGGGTTTCGTGGAAAAGAAATGAATGAGGGTTGTCACTCCCCAATCCCGAGATATGTATTTTACATAATTATTCTGTTTTAGCATGTGCCCAATCTATATTTAATTTTTGATTAATTGTTGCATACAGCTTTAACCATGTCATTAGAGATTAGGGTTTCCTTAAGCAAACCCCAACCCCTATTTATAACCTCTTCCACTCTCTTTCCTCATTCACTCCTTCATTCAATTCCTCAACTACCAACCCACCTAGGCAAGTACAACTTGCTCAAAGAGAAGATTTGTGATCTTTGATGTTTCTTTTGATTTTATTGTTCCATTTTGTTCTTCCTAACATCCTCATCAAGTTTAGTACTTAGCATTTTTGGTTTTGATAGACGGATTTGAGTGGATCTAAACTTGAAGTAGTTTCGGATTTTATGGGTTTTGATCTATTAAATCTGGTTATTTTTGAGTTTTGATGGTTCTATGTGTAGAGAATTTGTTCTACCCCATTTTGACCTATAGAAGTTCGGATTTGGACTCCGGATGAAAGATTCATGGAGCTTGGGAGCAATGGCTTGAAGGGTTCTTCTTCCCGAAAAGATGGAAAAGAAGAACAGTGCACAGCCGCACGAACTTAGCCACATAGCCTACTTGCGACAAGTTCCCTACCTGGCTGCATAAGCTTTGCGGCATTACATGGCCGCATGGCCTATGCTGCAGGGGTTTAACTCCCTAGCCGCATGAAGATTTGATCCTCAGCCGCATGAGCTAGTTCCATTCTCTGGCCGCATGAGATCCAGTCACTTTCCAGCCGCATGCGCCCTGTTTATCCGAGCCGCATGTGCCCTGCTTAATCCGAGCCGCGTGGACTTATCCCTCACTGCCGCATGTGTCGCTCCTTTCTCAGCCGCATAGGCTACTTCGCAATCCGACCGCATGAGCTCGCCCCGCCTAGCCGCATGCGCCTTTGAGCCCCGCCTGGCCGCATGCGCCTTTGAGCTCCTGGCCGCATGCGCCTTTACTACCGCGAGCCGCATGCGCCCCTCTTCGCCTGGCTGCATGCGGTCTGTCTCAAGCAGTCTGGCCGCATGTGCCTAGGTGGAGTGCACCAAGTCACTTGGACTTCCCTGGCCGCATGCAGTCTTGAGAGCTGCATGTTTTGTCACATGACCCTTGGCCGCATGATGTGTTTAGTCCTCATTTTATCAGACTTCCTATGCGAGTGCTGGATAGCCTATGTGTGTACTATGGTACAACCTATGTGAGCACTGAAGTGCTATCCTATGTGCTAAGTGTTCCTACGTGATACCCGCCAGTACAACCAAGAGTCCAGTGTTTACATAATAAATTGTCAGGTAACAATGACGTGGTACTTGTTGAGTGTTGCATTACACCAAGGAGGGGGGTGCATACGTATGACTCCCCTGAGCCAGTACGGATCCCTCCTTGGGGTACTCGTACGTTGTACGACATCTAGGAGAGTGCGCCTGTGACCACGACAGGTAAACTCCCAGGATAACCTAGGGATTAACTAGGCAACTAACTTGGTAGATGCATTGGGAGGAAAGAATCCCGAGATCGTGCCATACTAGCCACCCCAGGTCCAGTCCTGACGTGTCGGGTTGGCCGCCACGGATATGGTTTCATTCGCCTATAGCGAATGGCTATATTCGACTCCAATGTGCTATGTGTTATATATTTAGCACGATGGCCTCACGAGGGACCGGTGCATAAACTAAGAGCTACGCGTATATGTATGATGGTTTGGCTAGCCCTGCTGGTTGACACGATCTGAGGATTCCTATGATTCACGTTACTGGAATAATCCAGACAATTTCATAGAAAGTCGTAGGAATGATTGGCCGCTTGAAAATGACTTGTTTGTGCCTTGTAACTCCGATTAATAGCCAAGGGACATGGACTGTCATGGTGCGTGGTCCAACCCATGTCCTTGTTTGGTTGTTGGGTTGGGCTATCGTGCTAGGACAGGCTATGGACCAAGGTTACAACCGGAAGCCTTTATTATTATATTATTATTATTCTATGATTGGGTTTTATCTCACTCTTTTGTGCTCCCTTGTGGTACTTGCTATTCGGGGCTGACCCCGCTGGTTTTGTTTGGCCAGATCTCGTAGCAGAGCCTGAGGATCCGGCCTTCCTCCCTGACGTCAATGGTGCATACTAGGAGCATGGTTGGCGGGGCTCGAGTGGGTTTCTTCTCCACCACTCTAGTATCTTTACTTCTGTACTGGCATTTCGCCACCGGCACTTGTTTAGCCGGCTAATCTGGACATTTTGTCTTTGCATAAATTGTAATTAAATCAGACTGCAGCTGAATACAATTATGTACCTATGACTCTCTGGACTAGCTGACTTATAAAGCTAGATCCCCATGATCATTTTGATGAAGCGTCGGGGACGCCTTACTGCTTTATCTTATGTGTTCATTACTTGGTGATTTTCTTGCTAGAAAGATTGAGATATAGCAGCTCTGTGAGACCATAGAAGACTTGAATGTAGCGTACACCCCCTTGTCTCTTGACAGCCACGATCGTCGTATGACGTTTATATACCTCATATGGAGTAGTTGGCCTAGTCCGTCCTCGTATTCCGGTACTGGGGCGTGACAAGGGTGAATGAGGAGGGAGAGAAAAAGTGGCTTATATAACAAACTCAAGTCATCTCCCATTCATTCCTCTCTACTCAATCTAAACCATACACCTCAGCTTATGAGAAACCAAACTAACCCAAACCAAATCCAAGTTAAACCTAGTCATAAAATCCAATACTTAGAAAATTTTAAAACATCACACAAATCGATAAATACGAAATACGGCTCAAATAAACACGTATCCGTATAAAATACCGATACTGGAGGCGGGTCTCACATTCATCGAATCAACCATCCATCATAAGACATCTTGCGGGTTCGGCACTACAATATACCACTCAGAAAAAGTTTCGTCCTCGAAACTTAAAACAAAACTCGTCCCCAAAACTTCAACCGACTATGAAATTTCTCAACGATCGATTTGCACTATTTAATATTTCTCCGCAATCTCTCGATTGATTTCAAGTAATGTACCGTCTCGTTACAGCATCACAATTGATTCTAGATAGTTTACCATCTTTGATCTTTCCTCCGACACTCGTGTAAATTTTTAGCACATAATAATCCTCCCCGTGGCTTCGTTTGAATTCAGCATACCACTTAATTGGAATCATACACATATTTTAGACGTCCCAGAAATACATGCACTTCAGCCAAGTTCAGTGATAGAGAAAGCAAACGAGCTACGGTGTAACTTCTTTTCTGAACATCAGTAATTCTTTTCGAGCATCTTATATAATCCCACTTGTTTATTCAATATCCCAACCAACTAATAATACAATAGATGTTACCAATTCCAACTCGAGAATTTTCCACAATTGATCCCAAAATTTTCCAAAGTATTCAGACTTAGATGTATCAAGTATTCCTTTCAAGTTCATTGTCATTCATGCCACCAAAGTTGATAAATCCTATTGTCATATTTTATTTCGATATCCCGATTCTCATCGATCAAATCTTGTACTCGTCATCGTTCGCATCTATACACTTTGTTTGCAACTCATAAATTTCTCGATCATGATCCATCCATTAAATTGTACCATCATTCCACTCTAGTAGTATTTTTTCGCTGTACTCAGAAATTTTTTTCATATTGATAAAACCAACATATTATCCTCTCGCATAAGCAACTCTTATATTCCAATAACATTAATCCCGAGGGTCCTTCCTATTCACATTCGCTCTCGCCGATCTCGGCTACATGCACTATCCAATTCCATCGTACACTTATTCAATTCTGATCCGATCAATAAAATTATTCCAACTGTCTCAAGGCACTACCATCAATTTATGCAGCTCAATATTAATCAACCAATTTCCAACCAGTTCTAATAATTTCCAGCATTCCAACGAAGGTAACCAAATTTCGAAACCAACATGACCCGTCATCCCATCCAACATTATAACATCGAATTTATCAATCTCCATTCCATTCCGAAGTTTACCTTCTGACACATCTTGCTCATTCCGACTATACTCACGCAACATCAATAGGGACATCCTACAGTTTTTCAACAGTCAACTTAGCATTCAGTCAAGTCTCTAAGGTCAGCTAATCTAAGCTAAACCAGACATTAGGCTAACTCATATGAGATGGATAGCTATCAGGGACATAATTATCTCTTATCTTAGAGGCAACCAATTCTTATCATAGGGACAACTCTATGGTCTGACCAACTTAGGGATATGGGACACCACCCCAATCTTATGAACTTATTCCCAACACGGACAACTGAAATGATATAGCTAACCAATATGAAACTTAGGCAACCAACCGACATTCTAGGCAATCAACCGACATTCTAGGGTCAAGTCATTCTACCCGTACTCATATTCGGGCCATACCCAACGAAGTCTCATTCTAGACTTACCCGCAACCGATAAAATCTATCCGACAATTCTATCCAAAAATTCTTATGGGTCACTCCCGAAGCTATCATATAAAATTCCTCAATCGAATATCCAAACTTTCAATTTCTACTTGCATAGACATAGCATATGCTCAATCCAACTTGCATCCTCATATCGTACTCAAATTGTCTATTCAATCGAGTCAACTATTCTGAGTCATAATCTAACATTGTTATCTTAATAGTTTATCACTTACGATCTCTTTCCTACGGTCACTTCGCGATATAATCAATTCTTACATTTCTAGATCATCGATACGGTCTGTACTCCTTGACCAATAACATAGGCAACTATAAAATCGTATTTCTTCCGAAGGCATCCTTTATTAATTTTTCCTAGCAACAAACACAGACATATCTTAGCAATCCACGTTAACCATCAATATTCGTTTTGCATCATCACCTTGTAATTCCATAAGAAGATTTACTATTCATGCACCGATCCAATCTCTATGGCACCAACCATCTAGCATTCGTATATCGGTTATCTTAGTGGATATGACATAACTCATTAGCTAAGTCATAATCCCACAATTCTATATTCCACCAAATTTGTTATTCATGCGACAACATCATCTACCGACAGGGTCTATTACATATCACTGCATCTCGATACTTATTTGTATCCCAGCCATTTGACTCTCATAAGGAACATCTACTCTTTCATGAATCAAGGGACAAGTACTTATTTTTATGCCTCAAAATAGTCAAGGGTCATAACTTGTTAATTCGGGACACATCAAATTCTCTCAAGCACAACTGCACAACGTGCTAAGATCATCTATTCCTCAAGCCAATTTTCTACTTTTCGGTCGTTGATGCAACTCTCTGCATCTTCTAAATCATTCGCAACATCCCGATAAGCGCCTAACGTCACCATCAATTCAGTCGATATCCAACATGCATTTTTTTTACTCAATTCCAACATCGTTCAATATTTGGTCAATAGTTGTTCTCGCATAATCTTTCGATAGCAACACCACACCATCGTTACCAAGCCTACAATCCTTTTTGTAGTGCCCCGCTCCGCGAAGGCACTAATAAATAGAGAGATCGATTGCTGGCTCTGCAACAGAAGACGATTAATCTGGGTGAGTGGACAAGTCTCATTTGCTGATTTGCTTACGCCTAATAAGAATATGAGTTTTTGATTGAATGCTATTGTTAATAACAAAACTAAATCATTGAGTATGCTTATAAGAGAATCCACATGTTGCCATGCTAAGAACAAGAAAAGGATAACCTGTACGCTAAAAAGAATTGTTGCCTGCTAATAAGAAATGAACTGATGCCTGTATGCTAAAGAAAAGCTTGTTGCCTGATAAAAAGAAATGAATGTTTGCTATGTTAAATCAAACGAGATGCCTGCCATGTTAAATAAGTTAGAGATATTGTCTCAAAAGAGAACTATTGCCATGTTTAATAAGAAGAGAAAAGAGATTGCTCACATGTCCTGAATTCGTATGCTTACAAAGAAAGAATGTTTATGCCTAATCTGAACAGAACTGCTATCATGTTTCAAAGAAATGAATAATTGCTTGTCCTTCAAATATGCTCTGAATGCTAGACAAGTACAAACGGACTTGTATATATTGCAAAGGAAAAGAATTATGTAGGAGCTTCGGCTCTGAGATCACAGAAAAGAAAGAAGGCAGAGTCATAGCTCTGTTGTTACAAAGAGAAAGACAGAGTCATAGCTCTGTTGTTACAAAGATTGATATAGAGAAAGATGAATCATTGCCCCTCAAAGAGTTTATCTGCTAGATGTTGTATTCATGCATTGGTCTCGACAACTTGTATACAAGGTCACTAGATCTCTCGACGGTTTCCAGGGCACTGGGAGTCGATCGACCTAGGAGAGATTGTCTAGACACCCAGAGGTGCAGAAGACCTCGGGTGTTGCATCAATGTCCTTAGCGACGAGCTGAACCCAAGAGTCACAGCGGCTAATCATGGGTTTTCTGGACCGTCATATAGATAAGTGTGGATTGGTGCAGAGCTGAACCGGAGAGTCACAGCTGCCAATCGGTTTGCATGTGTCTATCATATTTTTTGCTAAGAGCTAACGATGCAGAGATGAACAGGAACAATGTTGATTTTATCATGTTTATGCTAATCTTGTCTTGTGAAGGGATAGATGGTCGGCTATGGTAAGAATCACTGGAAAAAAATGATACATTTGTATTGCTTGAGTTTTACATGAATTGCTTGCAGAGATTAATCCGTTGCAATAAAATATTATGTTCCACTAAAGAAATATATGATATCGTGCTTACAATTGTCCCTAAGAGTTGCTTGAACAAGAGAAATGAATATGCCCATAAAACGCTGCACACTCCACAGAAATGAATAGTCATCGTGCTTGAAATGATTAGTCCCTTGCATGCTCTAAATGAACTGAAATGAACTGTGGCTTTTCAAAGATGTTTTCAAAAGAGAATATAAATTGACTCTGTATGCATGAAATGAATATAGGTAAAAGTAGCAAGAACACATCACAAGAAACGTTTTCTCACTAAATGAACAGTGATTGTTTCATACAAATGTAGCTCTTTGTTCACAATCACCAGTATGCTGATATACTGACCCACCATCAGTCTGCATGCAGGTGCAATATGCATCGAGAAGGATAGTCCAAAGCGATAGCCCGAGCCTCATCCTCAGGAGCCAAAAATCAGAAGAGATGCCTAGAGATGACATCTGTTGCAAGAGTTTGGTTTTGTATATAAAAGGATATAATGTATGGGAATGGGATCATTGAAATCTGTATAGTTCTGAGAGAATGTAACATTGTATCAGAGAGAATCGAGAGCTTGTAATCTGTTCAAATGAAATCAATAAAGAGAATTTTTCTTGTTACCATTGTGTTCAGTACATGTATTTTGATATATATCTGTTTGCTTCAATTATCTGTAATATGTTCGATGCGTATTGTCAACCTTGTCTATCTTGTCTTGCTTCAGGTCTTGGCCTTGTGCAAGTGCAACTTAGGCTTGCACGATATCACGCCTTAGCGAGGACGATCGGTCCCAAAGAGTCCGTAGCGAGGACGAAAGGACTCTGTGGGATCGGGGCGTGACACTCCATGATACCCACTCGAACATGGTCCAGAATGTCCTTCTTGAGCAAGCACACTGATGCGAGCTTAACCTTCCTGTTGAGCGCATCGGCCAATTGATTTTCCTTGTCGGGTTTGTAATGCAACTCCATGTCAAACTCGGCTAAGAAATCTTGCCATCTCGTCTGCTTTGGAGACAGCTTCTTCTGGGACTAGAAGTAGCTCATGGCAACATTGTCCGTCATGACCACGAACTTGGCACCAAAAAGGTAGTACCGCCATGTCCTAAAGCTATGCACGACCGCAGTCATCTCCTTCTCTTGCACTGTGTAGCGCCGTTCGGTATCATTTAACTTGCGCCTCTGGAATGCGATAGGGTGCTCTTCCTGCACCAACACCCCATCGATGGCGAAGTCGGACGCGCCGTAATGCACTTCGAACGCCTTGGAGTAGTTCGGTAGAGATAGGACCGGTCCTTCATCACAGCCTGCTTCAATGCCTCAAATGCCTCCTCGTATCGGGGCGTCTAGCTCCACATCCGATTCTTTCGCAGCAGATTAGTTAGAGGCGCTGCGATGGTAGAATATCCTCGGATGAACCGCCGGTTGTAGTTTACCAAGCCAAGGAACGATCGCAACTCCGTCGGCCCGGTGGGAGCCTCCCACTCCCGAATGGACTGGACCTTCGTACCATCCATCCATATCTTGCCATGTTCGATCCAATGCCCTAAGAACGACACCTCTTCTTGTGCAAATGAGCACTTCTTCCGCTTGACGAAGAGTTCATTCTCCCTTAGCACTCGAAAGATGGTCTTCAAAGGCTCAATGTGCTCCTCCATCGTGTTTGAGTACACGATGATATCGTCGAGATAGACCACGAAGAACCGATCCAGGTAGGGATGAAAGAGCTTGTTCATCAAAGTACAAAAAATTATAGGAGCATTTGTTAGACCAAAAGGCATAACCATAAACTCATATGCGCCATACCTCGTAACGCATGTCGTCTTAGCCTCGTCGCCCTCCGCAATCCAGACTTGATAATACCCCAAGCGCAGATCAAGTTTGGAGAAGTATCTTACGCCTTGGTCGAACAAATTCACCACCAATGGGATAGGATATTTGTTCTTGACGGTTACCTTGTTTAGTACACGATAGTCGATGCACAAACGAAGGCTTCCGTCCTTCTTCTTCTGGAATAGCACCGATGCACTATACGGGGCCTTCGACGGTCTGATGAATCTCGCATCCAGCAGCTCCTTGAGTTGCTTCCTCAACTCGTCTAGCTCGATCGAGGCCATGAGATATGGAGCCATGGCGGGCGGTTTCGTGCCTGGCTCCAACTCGATGGCATAGTCTACCTCCCTCCGTGGAGGTAGCCTCTTTGGCAACTCCTTCGACATGACATCCCCGAACTCTACAAGGACGTCATCGATCTCAGGCGAAAGATCCCCCTACACGGGCACCTCCTCCGTCTTAAGCACCGCAAGGTAGGTCGTCTCTCTATGTCGTATCCCCTTCTTGAATTGTAATACGGAGAGAGCCTTTCCCTTCGCAAGCTTGCCTCATGCAATTGTCACCATGCACGGAGAGCTCTCCTCCATGATCATGATGACTCCCAGATGCGACATTGGGTCCGCCTTTGCCGAAGTAAGGAAGTCCATCCCGAGGATCATGTTGAAGTCGTTTAGTGGTACGACCGTGAGACTGGTGACACCCGTCCAGTCTCCCACTTGGATCTTAACACCTTTGGCCACCCCCTGTACGGGGCACACCTCAGAGTTGACCGCCTTTATCGTGCTTGAGTCTTTTTCAAGCACCAGACTCAGGCGTCGGACCTCCGCATCCGAGATAAAGTTATGGGTTGCGCCTGTGTCGACCATCTCCCTCGTGTTGTGGCCATTGATCTTTACGTCCACGTACATCAACTCTCGATTTGGACTTTTGGACACGACCGTTGTCACTACCATTTTAGATTGAGGGTATTTTGGTCATTTGTGAATTTTTAAATTTATTTTAATTTATTGAATTGGTGATTGCTATTTTTGACTTTGGCTAATTGAGACTTTGGAGATTAACATAGAAGTTGACCCTAGCTATGGTGACTTGGTTAGCATGGTAGGACCCTAGTCTAACTTAAGTCAAACCAATTTTAGTCATTTAGAATCTAGTTTCAATAGGAGGAATAATGAATAGGTGCAATGACTTATGACTTAATTCCATGACTAATGCAACTTGGCCTAAGGCCCATGACATAAAACCCTAACCCTAATTTCAGCATTTATGGCCGGCCACACCTAGGTATTTCCCCCCTATAAAATCTCTTTTCCACTTGTTCTTGTCTCTTTTGTGTTGAACCAACTTTTAGAAAGGAAAGGTAATTCCCATCTTTCCTAATTCATATCAAATCCATTTCTATTCCTTTTTAATCCAAATCTTTTGCAATAGATTCTAATCATCCTCAATTTTTTGTTCATGGAGAGTGATTTCAGTTTGTGAGCAATTCAGAGGATTTGGCTAGCAACAGGAATCAATCGATTTAGGACTTTTCTTGGTCATTTGCATCGTATAGGTAAAACCCTTCAAATTGTAATTTAATTCTATTTTCTTTGCATTGTAGCCTAGATCTAGGTGTCCCCTAGCTGTAGTGAAGGTTTGGTGTCAATTGCATTTGATTTCGTGTCCGTATCTTACACGTATCCTAACCTAGAACTAGGTGTTCGATGAAATGCCACACTCAGTATTTTGTGCTGTTTATTGAAATATTTTTGAATGGATTTATAGATCTAGGGTTCATCCTTGATTTCGTGTCCTTGGTCTGTGATTTTTGTGTCGTGTCGTGTCAATATGGATACGAACACGCTGTTGCAGCTGTGAACGCACTGTCCTGCTACACGGGTTGGATTTCTGAGTGGACACGACGATTCGACACGCGCCACTTGGCGAGGACTGAGGGGCAGTGACTGACATGAGTCCCCTCGAGTCTCGGGTCGTGTCATGTCGAGTCGGACACGCTCTAGGGACCGTACTGAATTTTGCCTGCACTGTGTACGTGACACAAGCGGCTCTGACACGGACTTCATGTCGCGTCCTGGAGTCACGTAGACATGGTGCAGTGTGTCTGTTTGTAGCCCTAGAGGTGGCAAACCTAGGTGCACACCCACGCCATGTCTCGTGTCGTGTGTCATGTCCTAGACACGAGTGCATGCGTGCACGAGATTGTGTATTCGTGTGTGCACGTGTAGTGTTCGGGTGATGTAGACACACCGTATCCGGCACTGGGTGACACGAGATGACTTTATGGACACGTGCACATGTGTGTCTTCCATTACCAACCATTAGTTTTGAATTGTTGTTTGAATTTGGACTTCGAATTAGGTTTCCCCAATTTTACTGAAGCCAGTTCACTGTGTTGAGTTTTCTGAGATTTAATTATAATTTTACTGATTTGTTGATGATTAATGATCAGGAATGATTAACCTATTTATGTACGAGCTTAATGATCATATTAAGGTTCATGGTTGGGGTTGATTCTTGAGTTTTCGATTTACATTGGACTGTATACACACTAAATTTCCTGAGTTTGGATACACTGTACACACACTGAAATCTGAGAATTATTACACACATTACATTACTAATTTCCTAATTTTCCTAAACTAAACTGTTAACTGAACTATCATGTTTAAGCTAATTTCAAACCTGAGAACAGTTTGTACTGTTTCACCCTTGACACTCACACATTACTCTACACATACATTGAACTGCTACCTATACACACTACACCCTTTCCTGTTAGCTCACACTCACACATTTGAAACATTGACACACATATGAATAAACTGCATTTGACACTGTTTTCACGTACACACACACTAGCACACTAAAACCTGAGACACTGTAATTGTACACTGTTTTCCCTTTCTCTACACACAATAAGATACACCCTAGCCTAATATCCCCCCACACACATGGACTGAACTGAGCACTGTTTTCATATTACACACACACACACAATATTGATATGTACACTCCATATTGACACAACACTCTAGCCTATGCATGTACACACACACATGTCACTCTCTCTATTTTGTATACATATGTAATATCTGTTATCTATGTGATAATAATAATGAGATAGATATTATGTAGCTTATATTAATTTAGATATATATAATGTGTGAAATGTGTGTGACTCCAATATAGACTGTAGCATATAGCCTATGAGATGTAGCCCTATATGATAGCCTATGTGTATGACATGTATATACATGTGAATTGTGAGTTAATAGACTGGTATGGCCTCGTGATGATGTGTGCATGCTAGAATAGACTGGTTAGGCTTAGTGAGACTTGTTTGGGTTAGGCTTGACCTAGTTTGACTGGTGTAGTTGACTAGAGTTGACCAAAGGTTGACTTTAGCCTAGATTGACCCAAACATCATGTAGAATACATTGTAGCAGTCTATTTTACTATTTTGGACATGTTGTGACTTGTACTGTTCTATAGGAGCCAGACACCACTCCTCAGACAGTATATTCTCTTCAGATATTCAAGATACCAGGCGAGTACATTCTTGATCATTTTATATCTTGTTTAGGATTATATTCGTGCTTTAGATCATTTTACTTGATGCTGACACGTTGGTAACACGGATTGGTAATATATGGATCCCTTCATGAGATGTTATCCCTCTCGGGAGCATCAGATACTCATATCTCGTGTGTTTCACTTACATCATGTATCTCATACTTCTATTATCATGAATATATCATGAATCTGCTTGTGATTACTGTACTCTCATGAATCACAGAGCCTTCACGAATCTATCCATGAATCACTCTTTATGAGCCAGTAGCGTAGTAATGAATCTTAACGTAACTTGACTGGATCCTTGTGTATTGATTGGGGATGGGGGAGTAGAACTAAACATGTGAATAATTCCAAAGTAGTATAGTCATGAATCACCTCTTTAGTATAGCCATGAATCACATCCAGCAGTTCACATGTTTATCTTGTACTCTGAATCACTAGTCACTCATAGTTCTCTATTATATTGTAGCTATTTACTTACAGTTCTCTCTTTTATATCATGTTGTTCTTTCAGTTTCATGTATCTTACTCTCTAGCATGTTTATATTTCCTAACATGTTATGATTTGCATGAGATGTATTATACTCGCTCCTGTCCTGACTAGACCTATTGAAAATATTACAGAGGATGAGGACGAGACGCTCTGTACCACGTACTATGGGACCACCCTAGAGGATTGCTGTGATTTGGATCTCCAGCAGGATCCATTAGCAGTAGATGACACACCCTTAGTCTAGTTTAGAGATTTTCAGTTGTATTTATTCTATGGATTACTGTATTGAGTTTGGATGTTCTGGATTTATTGTGATATCTTAGACACTTAGACTCTCTATCTATCTGTATTTTATGGATTCGTTTCATATCTATCTATCTATCGTATTCTATCTTAGATGTGATTGAGACTGTATTCTGTTATGTCACCTCTATTCGGAGTGTATATACTATACATGTACCTTATATTGTTAGATGTTGTGACCTAGGACAACGTTCTACCGCCGACACTGCGGCGTAGGCTGGACGTAACCACTTCTCGTGTCCTTAATCTAGGGTACGGGTCGTGACAACCGTTGTCATGCTCCAGTACCGGAATACTGAGACGGACTAGGCCAGCTACACCGTATGAGGTATTAAACGTCATACGGTGATCGTGGCTGTCAAGAGACTAGGGGGTGCATGCTACAATCAGGTCTCCTATGG